>OX387435.1:1200000-1512500 GCA_947563755.1 Lochmaea crataegi
CAATTGATGTATGTATAGCGTTATTAAACTTTTTCTATAACATAACTGGTAACCAGATACAAATTAGTTGAACCTCTAGTTTGTATATACTACTACTGAATACCAAGTACGTAAGTTAACATTCAATTGATGTATGTCTAGCGTTATTTAACTTTGTCGCTACCTATTACATAACTGGTAACCAGATACAAATTAGTTGAACCTCTAGTTTGTATACACTACTACTAGATACCAAGTACGTAAGTTAACCTCCAATTGATGTATGTCTAGCGTTATTAAACTCTTTCTATAACATAACCGGTAACCAGATACAAATTAGTTGAACCTCTAGTTTGAATACACTACTACTGGATACCAAGTACGTAAGTTAATCTCCAATTGATGTATGTATAGCGTTATTAAACTTTTTTTATAACATAACCGGTAACCAGATACAAATTAGTTGAACCTCTAGTTTGAATACACTACTACTGGATACCAAGTACGTAAGTTAACCTCCAATTGATGTATGTCTAGCGTTATTAAACTTTTTCTATAACATAACTGGTAACCAGATACAAATTAGTTGAACCTCTAGTTTGTATATACTACTACTGAATACCAATTACGTAAGTTAACCTTCAATTGATGTATGTATAGCGTTATTAAACTTTGTCGCTAACTATTACATAACTGGTAACCAGATGCAAATTAGTTGAACCTCTAGTTTGTATATACACTACTACTGGATACCAAGTACGTAAGTTAACCTCCAATTGATGTATGTCTAGCGTTATTAAACTCTTTCTATAACATAACCGGTAACCAGATACAAATTAGTTGAACCTCTAGTTTGAATACACTACTACTGGATACCAAGTACGTAAGTTAATCTCCAATTGATGTATGTATAGCGTTATTAAACTTTTTCTATAACATAACTGGTAACCAGATACAAATTAGTTGAACCTCTAGTTTGTATATACTACTACTGAATACCAAGTACGTAAGTTAACATTCAATTGATGTATGTCTAGCGTTATTTAACTTTGTCGCTACCTATTACATAACTGGTAACCAGATACAAATTAGTTGAACCTCTAGTTTGTATACACTACTACTAGATACCAAGTACGTAAGTTAACCTCCAATTGATGTATGTCTAGCGTTATTAAACTCTTTCTATAACATAACCGGTAACCAGATACAAATTAGTTGAACCTCTAGTTTGAATACACTACTACTGGATACCAAGTACGTAAGTTAATCTCCAATTGATGTATGTATAGCGTTATTAAACTTTTTCTATAACATAACTGGTAACCAGATACAAATTAGTTGAACCTCTAGTTTGTACATACTACTACTGAATACCAAGTACGTAAGTTAACATTCAATTGATGTATGTCTAGCGTTATTTAACTTTGTCGCTACCTATTACATAACTGGTAACCAGATACAAATTAGTTGAACCTCTAGTTTGAATACACTACTACTGGATACCAAGTACGTAAGTTAATCTCCAATTGATGTATGTATAGCGTTATTAAACTTTTTCTATAACATAACTGGTAACCAGATACAAATTAGTTGAACCTCTAGTTTGTATACACTACTACTAGATACCAAGTACGTAAGTTAACCTCCAATTGATGTATGTCTAGCGTTATTAAACTTTTTCTATAACATAACCGGTAACCAGATACAAATTAGTTGAACCTCTAGTTTGTATACACTACTACTAGATGCCAAGTACGTAAGGTAACCTTCAATTGATGTATGTCTAGCGTTATTAAACTTTTTCTATAACATAACTGGTAACCAGATACAAATTAGTTGAACCTCTAGTTTGTATATACTACTACTGAATACCAAGTACGTAAGTTAACCTTCAATTGATGTATGTCCAGCGTTATTAAACTTTGTCGCTACATATTACATAACTGGTAACCAGATACAAATTAGTTTAACCTCTAGTTTGTATACACTACTACTAGATACCAAGTACGTAAGTTAACCTCCAATTGATGTATGTCTAGCGTTATTAAACTTTTTCTATAACATAACCGGTAACCAGATACAAATTAGTTGAACCTCTAGTTTGTACACACTACTACTGAATACCAAGTACGTAAGTTAATCTCCAATTGATGTATGTATAGCGTTATTAAACTTTTTCTATAACATAACTGGTAACCAGATACAAATTAGTTGAACCTCTAGTTTGTATATACTACTACTGAATACCAAGTACGTAAGTTAACCTTCAATTGATGTATGTCTAGCGTTATTAAACTTTGTCGTTACCTATTACATAACCGGCAACCAGATACAAATTAGTTGAACCTCTAGTTTGTATACACTACTACTGGATACCAAGTACGTAAGTTAATCTCCAATTGATGTATGTATAGCGTTATTAAACTTTTTCTATAACATAACTGGTAACCAGATACAAATTAATTGAACCTCTAGTTTGTATACACTACTACTGAATACCAAGTACGTAAGTTAACCTTCAATTGATGTATGTCTAGCGTTATTAAACTTTGTCGCTACCTATTACATAACCGGTAACCAGATACAAATTAGTTGAACCTCTAGTTTGAATACACTACTACTGGATACCAAGTACGTAAGTTAATCTCCAATTGATGTATGTATAGCGTTATTAAACTTTTTCTATAACATAACTGGTAACCAGATACAAATTAGTTGAACCTCTAGTTTGTATATACTACTACTGAATACCAAGTACGTAAATTAACCTTCAATTGATGTATGTCTAGCGTTATTAAACTTTGTCGTCACCTATTACATAACTGGTAACCAGATACAAATTAGTTGAACCTCTAGTTTGTATACACTACTACTAGATACCAAGTACGTAAGTTAACCTCCAATTGATGTATGTCTAGCGTTATTAAACTTTTTCTATAACATAACCGGTAACCAGATACAAATTAGTTGAACCTCTAGTTTGAATACACTACTACTGGATACCAAGTACGTAAGTTAACCTCCAATTGATGTATGTCTAGCGTTATTAAACTTTTTCTATAACATAACTGGTAACCAGATACAAATTAGTTGAACCTCTAGTTTGTATATACTACTACTGAATACCAATTACGTAAGTTAACCTTCAATTGATGTATGTCTAGCGTCATTAAACTTTGTCGCTACATATTACATAACTGGTAACCAGATACAAATTAGTTGAACCTCTAGTTTGTATACACTACTACTAGATACCAAGTACGTAAGTTAACCTCCAATTGATGTATGTCTAGCGTTATTAAACTTTGTCTATAACATAACCGGTAACCAGATACAAATTAGTTGAACCTCTAGTTTGAATACACTACTACTGGATACCAAGTACGTAAGTTAACCTCCAATTGATGTATGTCTAGCGTTATTAAACTTTTTCTATAACATAACTGGTAACCAGATACAAATTAGTTGAACCTCTAATTTGTATATACTACTACTGAATACCAAGTATGTAAGTTAACCTCCAATTGATGTATGCCTAGCGTTATTAAACTTTGTCGCTACCTATTACATAACTGGTAACCAGATACAAATTAGTTGAACCTCTAGTTTGTATACACTACTACTAGATACCAAGTACGTAAGTTAACGTCCAATTGATGTATGTCTAGCGTTATTAAACTTTTTCCATAACATAACCGGCAACCAGATAGAAATTAGTGGAACCTCTAGTTTGAATACACTACTACTGGATACCAAGTACGTAAATTAAGCTCCAATTGATGTATGACTAGCATTATTAAACTTTTTCTATAACATAACTGGTAACCAGATACAAATTAGTTGAACCTCTAGTTTTTATATACTACTACTGAATACCAATTACGTAAGTTAACCTTCAATTGATGTATGTCTAGCGTTATTAAACTTTGTCGCTACATATTACATAACTGGTAACCAGATACAAATTAGTTGAACCTCTAGTTTGTATACACCACTACTAGATACCAAGTACGTAAGTTAACCTCCAATTGATGTATGTCTAGCGTTATTAAACTTTGTCTATAACATAACCGGTAACCAGATACAAATTAGTTGAACCTCTAGTTTGTATATACTACTACTAGATACCAAGTACGTAAGTTAACCTTCAATTGATGTATGTCTAGCGTTATTAAACTTTGTCGTTACCTATTACATAACCGGTAACCAGATACAAATTAGTTGAACCTCTAGTTTGTATACACCACTACTAGATACCAAGTACGTAAGTTAATCTCCAATTGATGTATGTCTAGCGTTATTAAACTTTTTCTATAACATAACTGGTAACCAGCTACAAATTAGTTGAACCTCTAGTTTGTATATACTACTACTGAATACCAAGTACGTAAGTTAACCTTCAATTGATGTATGTCTAGCGTTATTAAACTTTGTCGTTACCTATTACATAACCGGTAACCAGATACAAATTAGTTGAACCTCTAGTTTGTACACACTACTACTGAATACCAAGTACGTCAGTTAATCTCCAAATGATGTATGTATAGCGTTATTAAACTTTTTCTATAACATAACTGGTAACCAGATACAAATTAGTTGAACCTCTAGTTTGAATACACTACTACTGGATACCAAGTACGTAAATTAACCTCCAATTGATGTATGACTAGCATTATTAAACTTTTTCTATAACATAACCGGTAACCAGATACAAATTAGTTGAACCTCTAGTTTGAATACACTACTACTGGATACCAAGTACGTAAGTTAACCTCCAATTGATGTATGTCTAGCGTTATTAAACTTTGTCTATAACATAACCGGTAACCAGATACAAATTAGTTGAACCTCTAGTTTGAATACACTACTACTGGATACCAAGTACGTAAGTTAACCTCCAATTGATGTATGTCTAGCGTTATTAAACTTTTTCTATAACATAACTGGTAACCAGATACAAATTAGTTGAACCTCTAATTTGTATATACTACTACTGATTACCAAGTATGTAAGTTAACCTCCAATTGATGTATGCCTAGCGTTATTAAACTTTGTCGCTACCTATTACATAACTGGTAACCAGATACAAATTAGTTGAACCTCTAGTTTGAATACACTACTACTAGATACTAAGTACGTAAGTTAACCTCCAATTGATGTAAGTCTAGCGTTATTAAACTTTTTCTATAACATAACTGGTAACCAGATACAAATTAGTTGAACCTCTAGTTTGTATATACTACTACTGAATACCAAGTACGTAAGTTAACCTTCAATTGATGTATGTCTAGCGTTATTAAACTTTGTCGTTACCTATTACATAACCGGTAACCAGATACAAATTAGTTGAACCTCTAGTTTGTACACACAACTACTGAATACCAAGTACGTCAGTTAATCTCCAATTGATGTATGTATAGCGTTATTAAACTTTTTCTATAACATAACTGGTAACCAGATACAAATTAGTTGAACCTCTAGTTTGTATATACTACTACTGAATACCAAGTACGTAAGTTAACCTTCAATTGATGTATGTCTAGCGTTATTAAACTTTGTCGTTACCTATTACATAACCGGTAACCAGATACAAATTAGTTGAACCTCTAGTTTGAATACACTACTACTGGATACCAAGTACGTAAGTTAATCTCCAATTGATGTATGTATAGCGTTATTAAACTTTTTCTATAACATAACTGGTAACCAGATACAAATTAGTTGAACCTCTAGTTTGTATATACTACTACTGAATACCAAGTACGTAAATTAACCTTCAATTGATGTATGTCTAGCGTTAATAAACTTTGTCGCCACCTATTACATAACTGGTAACCAGATACAAATTAGTTGAACCTCTAGTTTGTATACACTACTACTAGATACCAAGTACGTAAGTTAACCTCCAATTGATGTATGTCTAGCGTTATTAAACTTTTTCTATAACATAACTGGTAACCAGATACAAATTAGTTGAACCTCTAGTTTGAATACACTACTACTGGATACCAAGTACGTAAGTTAACCTCCAATTGATGTATGTCTAGCGTTATTAAACTTTTTCTATAACATAACTGGTAACCAGATACAAATTAGTTGAACCTCTAGTTTGTATATACTACTACTGAATACCAATTACGTAAGTTAACCTTCAATTGGTGTATGTATAGCGTTATTAAACTTTGTCGCTACCTATTACATAACTGGTAACCAGATGCAAATTAGTTGAACCTCTAGTTTGTATATACACTACTACTGGATACCAAGTACGTAAGTTAACCTCCAATTGATGTATGTCTAGCGTTATTAAACTCTTTCTATAACATAACCGGTAACCAGATACAAATTAGTTGAACCTCTAGTTTGTATATACTACTACTGAATACCAAGTACGTAAGTTAACCTTCAATTGATGTATGTCTAGCGTTATTAAACTTTGTCGTTACCTATTACATAACCGGTAACCAGATACAAATTAGTTGAACCTCTAGTTTGTACACACAACTACTGAATACCAAGTACGTCAGTTAATCTCCAATTGATGTATGTATAGCGTTATTAAACTTTTTCTATAACATAACTGGTAACCAGATACAAATTAGTTGAACCTCTAGTTTGTATATACTACTACTGAATACCAAGTACGTAAGTTAACCTTCAATTGGTGTATGTATAGCGTTATTAAACTTTGTCGCTACCTATTACATAACTGGTAACCAGATGCAAATTAGTTGAACCTCTAGTTTGTATATACACTACTACTGGATACCAAGTACGTAAGTTAACCTCCAATTGATGTATGTCTAGCGTTATTAAACTCTTTCTATAACATAACCGGTAACCAGATACAAATTAGTTGAACCTCTAGTTTGTATATACTACTACTGAATACCAAGTACGTAAGTTAACCTTCAATTGATGTATGTCTAGCGTTATTGAACTTTGTCGTTACCTATTACATAACCGGTAACCAGATACAAATTAGTTGAACCTCTAGTTTGAATACACTACTACTGGATACCAAGTACGTAAGTTAATCTCCAATTGATGTATGTATAGCGTTATTAAACTTTTTCTATAACATAACTGGTAACCAGATACAAATTAGTTGAACCTCTAGTTTGTATATACTACTACTGAATACCAAGTACGTAAATTAACCTTCAATTGATGTATGTCTAGCGTTAATAAACTTTGTCGCCACCTATTACATAACTGGTAACCAGATACAAATTAGTTGAACCTCTAGTTTGTATACACTACTACTAGATACCAAGTACGTAAGTTAACCTCCAATTGATGTATGTCTAGCGTTATTAAACTTTTTCTATAACATAACTGGTAACCAGATACAAATTAGTTGAACCTCTAGTTTGAATACACTACTACTGGATACCAAGTACGTAAGTTAACCTCCAATTGATGTATGTCTAGCGTTATTAAACTTTTTCTATAACATAACTGGTAACCAGATACAAATTAGTTGAACCTCTAGTTTGTATATACTACTACTGAATACCATTTACGTAAGTTAACCTTCAATTGATGTATGTATAGCGTTATTAAACTTTGTCGCTACCTATTACATAACTGGTAACCAGATGCAAATTAGTTGAACCTCTAGTTTGTATATACACTACTACTGGATACCAAGTACGTAAGTTAACCTCCAATTGATGTATGTCTAGCGTTATTAAACTCTTTCTATAACATAACCGGTAACCAGATACAAATTAGTTGAACCTCTAGTTTTAATACACTACTACTGGATACCAAGTACGTAAGTTAATCTCCAATTGATGTATGTATAGCGTTATTAAACTTTTTTTATAACATAACTGGTAACCAGATACAAATCAGTTGAACCTCTAGTTTGTATATACTACTACTGAATACCAAGTACGTAAGTTAACCTTCAATTGATGTATGTCTAGCGTTATTTAACTTTGTCGCTACCTATTACATAACTGGTAACCAGATACAAATTAGTTGAACCTCTAGTTTGTATACACTACTACTAGATACCAAGTACGTAAGTTAACCTTCAATTGATGTATGTCTAGCGTTATTAAACTTTTTGTATAACATAACTGGTAACCAGATACAAATTAGTTGAACCTCTAGTTTGTATATACTACTACTGAATACCAAGTACGTAAGTTAACCTTCAATTGATGTATGTCTAGCGTCATTAAACTTTGTCGCTAACTATTACATAACTGGTAACCAGATACAAATTAGTTGAACCTCTAGTTTGTATACACTACTACTAGATACCAAGTACGTAAGTTAACCTCCAATTGATGTATGTCTAGCGTTATTAAACTTTTTCTATAACATAACCGGTAACCAGATACAAATTAGTTGAACCTCTAGTTTGTATACACTACTACTAGATGCCAAGTACGTAAGTTAACCTTCAATTGATGTATGTCTAGCGTTATTAAACTTTTTCTATAACATAACTGGTAACCAGATACAAATTAGTTGAACCCCTAGTTTGTATATACTACTACTGAATACCAAGTACGTAAGTTAACCTTCAATTGATGTATGTCTAGCGTTATTAAACTTTGTCGTTACCTATTACATAACTGGTAACCAGATACAAATTAGTTGAACCTCTAGTTTGTATACACTACTACTAGATACCAAGTACGTAAGTTAACCTCCAATTGATGTATGTCTAGCGTTATTAAACTTTTTCTATAACATAACCGGTAACCAGATACAAATTAGTTGAACCTCTAGTTTGTATACACTACTACTAGATGCCAAGTACGTAAGGTAACCTTCAATTGATGTATGTCTAGCGTTATTAAACTTTTTCTATAACATAACTGGTAACCAGATACAAATTAGTTGAACCCCTAGTTTGTATATACTACTACTGAATACCAAGTACGTAAGTTAACCTTCAATTGATGTATGTCCAGCGTTATTAAACTTTGTCGCTACATATTACATAACTGGTAACCAGATACAAATTAGTTTAACCTCTAGTTTGTATACACTACTACTAGATACCAAGTACGTAAGTTAACCTCCAATTGATGTATGTCTAGCGTTATTAAACTTTTTCTATAACATAACCGGTAACCAGATACAAATTAGTTGAACCTCTAGTTTGTACACACTACTACTGAATACCAAGTACGTAAGTTAATCTCCAATTGATGTATGTATAGCGTTAATAAACTTTTTCTATAACATAACTGGTAACCAGATACAAATTAGTTGAACCTCTAGTTTGTATATACTACTACTGAATACCAAGAACGTAAGTTAACCTTCAATTGATGTATGTCTAGCGTTATTAAACTTTGTCGTTACCTATTACATAACCGGCAACCAGATACAAATTAGTTGAACCTCTAGTTTGTATACACTACTACTGGATACCAAGTACGTAAGTTAATCTCCAATTGATGTATGTATAGCGTTATTAAACTTTTTCTATAACATAACTGGTAACCAGATACAAATTAATTGAACCTCTAGTTTGTATACACTACTACTGAATACCAAGTACGTAAGTTAACCTTCAATTGATGTATGTCTAGCGTTATTAAACTTTGTCGCTACCTATTACATAACCGGTAACCAGATACAAATTAGTTGAACCTCTAGTTTGAATACACTACTACTGGATACCAAGTACGTAAGTTAATCTCCAATTGATGTATGTATAGCGTTATTAAACTTTTTCTATAACATAACTGGTAACCAGATACAAATTAGTTGAACCTCTAGTTTGTATATACTACTACTGAATACCAAGTACGTAAATTAACCTTCAATTGATGTATGTCTAGCGTTATTAAACTTTGTCGCCACCTATTACATAACTGGTAACCAGATACAAATTAGTTGAACCTCTAGTTTGTATACACTACTACTAGATACCAAGTACGTAAGTTAACCTCCAATTGATGTATGTCTAGCGTTATTAAACTTTTTCTATAACATAACCGGTAACCAGATACAAATTAGTTGAACCTCTAGTTTGAATACACTACTACTGGATACCAAGTACGTAAGTTAACCTCCAATTGATGTATGTCTAGCGTTATTAAACTTTTTCTATAACATAACTGGTAACCAGATACAAATTAGTTGAACCTCCAGTTTGTATATACTACTACTGAATACCAATTACGTAAGTTAACCTTCAATTGATGTATGTCTAGCGTCATTAAACTTTGTCGCTACATATTACATAACTGGTAACCAGATACAAATTAGTTGAACCTCTAGTTTGTATACACTACTACTAGATACCAAGTACGTAAGTTAACCTCCAATTGATGTATGTCTAGCGTTATTAAACTCTGTCTATAACATAACCGGTAACCAGATACAAATTAGTTGAACCTCTAGTTTGAATACACTACTACTGGATACCAAGTACGTAAGTTAACCTCCAATTGATGTATGTCTAGCGTTATTAAACTTTTTCTATAACATAACTGGTAACCAGATACAAATTAGTTGAACCTCTAATTTGTATATACTACTACTGAATACCAAGTATGTAAGTTAACCTCCAATTGATGTATGCCTGGCGTTATTAAACTTTGTCGCTACCTATTACATAACTGGTAACCAGATACAAATTAGTTGAACCTCTAGTTTGTATACACTACTACTAGATACCAAGTACGTAAGTTAACGTCCAATTGATGTATGTCTAGCGTTATTAAACTTTTTCTATAACATAACCGGCAACCAGATAGAAATTAGTTGAACCTCTAGTTTGAATACACTACTACTGGATACCAAGTACGTAAATTAACCTCCAATTGATGTATGACTAGCATTATTAAACTTTTTCTATAACATAACTGGTAACCAGATACAAATTAGTTGAACCTCTAGTTTGTATATACTACTACTGAATACCAATTACGTAAGTTAACCTTCAATTGATGTATGTCTAGCGTTATTAAACTTTGTCGCTACATATTACATAACCGGTAACCAGATACAAATTAGTTGAACCGCTAGTTTGAATACACTACTACTGGATACCAAGTACGTAAGTTAATCTCCAATTGATGTATGTATAGCGGTATTAAACTTTTTCTATAACATAACTGGTAACCAGATACAAATTAGTTGAACCTCTAGTTTGTATATACTACTACTGAATACCAAGTACGTAAATTAACCTTCAATTGATGTATGTCTAGCGTTATTAAACTTTGTCGCCACCTATTACATAACTGGTAACCAGATACAAATTAGTTGAACCTCTAGTTTATATACACTACTACTAGATACCAAGTACGTAAGTTAACCTCCAATTGATGTATGTCTAGCGTTATTAAACTTTTTCTATAACATAACTGGTAACCAGATACAAATTAGTTGAACCTCTAGTTTGTACACACTACTACTGAATACCAAGTACGTAAGTTAATCTCCAATTGATGTATGTATAGCGTTATTAAACTTTTTCTATAACATAACTGGTAACCAGATACAAATTAGTTGAACCTCTAGTTTGTATATACTACTACTGAATACCAAGTACGTAAGTTAACCTTCAATTGATGTATGTCTAGCGTTATTAAACTTTGTCGTTACCTATTACAAAACCGGTAACCAGATACAAATTAGTTGAACCTCTAGTTTGAATACACTACTACTGGATACCAAGTACGTAAGTTAATCTCCAATTGATGTATGTATAGCGTTATTAAACTTTTTCTATAACATAACTGGTAACCAGATAGAAATTAGTTGAACCTCTAGTTTGTATATACTACTACTGAATACCAAGTACGTAAGTTAACCTTCAATTGATGTATGTCTAGCGTTATTAAACTTTGTCGCTACCTATTACATAACCGGTAACCAGATACAAATTAGTTGAACCTCTAGTTTGAATACACTACTACTGGATACCAAGTACGTAAGTTAATCTCCAATTGATGTATGTATAGCGTTATTAAACTTTTTCTATAACATAACTGGTAACCAGATACAAATTAGTTGAACCTCCAGTTTGTATATACTACTACTGAATACCAAGTACGTAAATTAACCTTCAATTGATGTATGTCTAGCGTTATTAAACTTTGTCGCCACCTATTACATAACTGGTAACCAGATACAAATTAGTTGAACCTCTAGTTTGTATACACTACTACTAGATACCAAGTACGTAAGTTAACCTCCAATTGATGTATGTCTAGCGTTATTAAACTTTTTCTATAACATAACCGGTAACCAGATACAAATTAGTTGAACCTCTAGTTTGAATACACTACTACTGGATACCAAGTACGTAAGTTAACCTCCAATTGATGTATGTCTATCGTTATTAAACTTTTTCTATAACATAACTGGTAACCAGATACAAATTAGTTGAACCTCTAGTTTGTTTATACTACTACTGAATACCAATTACGTAAGTTAACCTTCAATTGATATATGTATAGCGTTATTAAACTTTGTCGCTACCTATTACATAACTGGTAACCAGATGCAAATTAGTTGAACCTCTAGTTTGTATATACACTACTACTGGATACCAAGTACGTAAGTTAACCTCCAATTGATGTATGTCTAGCGTTATTAAACTCTTTCTATAACATAACCGGTAACCAGATACAAATTAGTTGAACCTCTAGTTTGTATATACTACTACTGAATACCAAGTACGTAAGTTAACCTTCAATTGATGTATGTCTAGCGTTATTTAACTTTGTCGCTACCTATTACATAACTGGTAACCAGATACAAATTAGTTGAACCTCTAGTTTGTATACACTACTACTAGATACCAAGTACGTAAGTTAACCTTCAATTGATGTATGTCTAGCGTTATTAAACTTTTTGTATAACATAACTGGTAACCAGATACAAATTAGCTGAACCTCTAGTTTGTATACACTACTACTAGATACCAAGTACGTAAGTTAACCTCCAATTGATGTATGTCTAGCGTTATTAAACATTTTCTATAACATAACCGGTAACCAGATACAAATTAGTTGAACCTCTAGTTTGAATACACTACTACTGGATACCAAGTACGTAAGTTAACCTCCAATTGATGTATGTCTAGCGTTATTAAACTTTTTCTATAACATAACTGGTAACCAGATACAAATTAGGTGAACCTCTAGTTTGTATATAATACTACTGAATACCAATTACGTAAGTTAACCTTCAATTGATGTATGTCTAGCGTTATTAAACTTTGTTGCTACATATTACATAACTGGTAACCAGATACAAATTAGTTGAACCTCTAGTTTGTATACACTACTACTAGATACCAAGTACGTAAGTTAACCTCCAATTGATGTATGTCTAGCGTTATTAAACTTTGTCTATAACATAACCGGTAACCAGATACAAATTAGTTGAACCTCTAGTTTGAATACACTACTACTGGATACCAAGTACGTAAGTTAACCTCCAATTGATGTATGTCTAGCGTTATTAAACTTTTTCTATAACATAACTGGTAACCAGATACAAATTAGTTGAACCTCTAATTTGTATATACTACTACTGAATACCAAGTATGTAAGTTAACCTCCAATTGATGTATGCCTAGCGTTATTAAACTTTGTCGCTACCTATTACATAACTGGTAACCAGATACAAATTAGTTGAACCTCTAGTTTGAATACACTACTACTAGATACTAAGTACGTAAGTTAACCTCCAATTGATGTATGTCTAGCGTTATTAAACTTTTTCTATAACATAACCGGTAACCGGATACAAATTAGTTGAACCTCTAGTTTGTATACACTACTACTAGATACCAAGTACGTAAGTTAACCTCCAATTGATGTATGTCTAGCGTTATTAAACTTTTTCTATAACATAACCGGTAACCAGATACAAATTAGTTGAACCTCTAGTTTGTACACACTACTACTGAATACCAAGTACGTAAGTTAATCTCCAATTGATGTATGTATAGCGTTATTAAACTTTTTCTATAACATAACTGGTAACCAGATACAAATTAGTTGAACCTCTAATTTGTATATACTACTACTGAATACCAAGTATGTAAGTTAACCTCCAATTGATGTATGCCTAGCGTTATTAAACTTTGTCGCTACCTATTACATAACTGGTAACCAGATACAAATTAGTTGAACCTCTAGTTTGTATACACTACTACTAGATACCAAGTACGTAAGTTAACCTCCAATTGATGTATGTCTAGCGTTATTAAACTTTTTCTATAACATAACCGGTAACCAGATAGAAATTAGTTGAACCTCTAGTTTGAATACACTACTACTGGATACCAAGTACGTAAGTTAACCTCCAATTGATGTATGACTAGCATTATTAAACTTTTTCTATAACATAACTGGTAACCAGATACAAATTAGTTGAACCTCTAGTTTGTATATACTACTACTGAATACCAATTACGTAAGTTAACCTTCAATTGATGTATGTCTAGCGTTATTAAACTTTGTCGCTCCATATTACATAACTGGTAACCAGATACAAATTAGTTGAACCTCTAGTTTGTATACTCCACTACTAGAGACCAAGTACGTAAGTTAACCTCCAATTGATGTATGTCTAGCGTTATTAAACTTTGTCTATAACATAACCGGTAACCAGATACAAATTAGTTGAACCTCTAGTTTGAATACACTACTACTGGATACCAAGTACGTAAGTTAACCTCCAATTGATGTATGTCTAGCGTTATTAAACTTTTTCTATAACATAACTGGTAACCAGATACAAATTAGTTGAACCTCTAATTTGTATATACTACTACTGAATACCAAGTATGTAAGTTAACCTCCAATTGATGTATGCCTAGCGTTATTAAACTTTGTCGCTACCTATTACATAACTGGTAACCAGATACAAATTAGTTGAACCTCTAGTTTGAATACACTACTACTAGATACTAAGTACTTAAGTTAACCTCCAATTGTTGTATGTCTAGCGTTATTAAACTTTTTCTATAACATAACTGGTAACCAGATACAAATTAGTTGAACCTCTAGTTTGTATATACTACTACTGAATACCAAGTACGTAAGTTAACCTTCAATTGATGTATGTCTAGCGTTATTAAACTTTGTCGTTACCTATTACATAACCGGTAACCAGATACAAATTAGTTGAACCTCTAGTTTGTACACACTACTACTGAATACCAAGTACGTCAGTTAATCTCCAATTGATGTATGTATAGCGTTATTAAACTTTTTCTATAACATAACTGGTAACCAGATACAAATTAGTTGAACCTCTAGTTTGTATACACTACTACTAGATACCAAGTACGTAAGTTAACCTCCAATTGATGTATGTCTAGCGTTATTAAACTTTTTCTATAACATAACCGGTAACCAGATACAAATTAGTTGAACCTCTAGTTTGTATACACTACTACTGGATACCAAGTACGTAAGTTAACCTCCAATTGATGTATGTCTAGCGTTATTAAACTTTTTCTATAACATAACCGGTAACCAGATAGAAATTAGTTGAACCTCTAGTTTGAATACACTACTACTGGATACCAAGTACGTAAATTAACCTCCAATTGATGTATGACTAGCATTATTTAACTTTTTCTATAACATAACTGGTAACCAGATACACATTAGTTGAACCTCTAGTTTGTATACACCACTACTAGATACCAAGTACGTAAGTTAACCTCCAATTGATGTATGTCTAGCGTTATTAAACTTTGTCTATAACATAACCGGTAACCAGATTCAAATTAGTTGAACCTCTAGTTTGAGTACACTACTACTGGATACCAAGTACGTAAGTTAACCTCCAATTGATGTATGTCTAGCGTTATTAAACTTTTTCTATAACATAACTGGTAACCAGATACAAATTAGTTGAACCTCTAATTTGTATATACTACTACTGAATACCAAGTATGTAAGTTAACCTCCAATTGATGTATGCCTAGCGTTATTAAACTTTGTCGCTACCTATTACATAACTGGTAACCAGATACAAATTAGTTGAACCCCTAGTTTGAATACACTACTACTAGATACTAAGTACGTAAGTTAACCTCCAATTGATGTATGTCTAGCGTTATTAAACTTTTTCTATAACATAACTGGTAACCAGATACCAATTAGTTGAACCTCTAGTTTGTATATACTACTACTGAATACCAAGTACGTAAGTTAACCTTCAATTGATGTATGTCTAGCGTTATTAAACTTTGTCGTTACCTATTACATAACCGGTAACCAGATACAAATTAGTTGAACCTCTAGTTTGTACACACTACTACTGAATACCAAGTACGTCAGTTAATCTCCAATTGATGTATGTATAGCGTTATTAAACTTTTTCTATAACATAACTGGTAACCAGATACAAATTAGTTGAACCTCTAGTTTGTATATACTACTACTGAATACCAAGTACGTAAGTTAACCTTCAATTGATGTATGTCTAGCGTTATTAAACTTTGTCGTTACCTATTACATAACCGGTAACCAGATACAAATTAGTTGAACCTCTAGTTTGAATACACTACTACTGGATACCAAGTACGTAAGTTAATCTCCAATTGATGTATGTATAGCGTTATTAAACTTTTTCTATAACATAACTGGTAACCAGATACAAATTAGTTGAACCTCTAGTTTGTATATACTACTACTGAATACCAAGTACGTAAGTTAACCTTCAATTGATGTATGTCCAGCGTTATTAAACTTTGTCGCTACATATTACATAACTGGTAACCAGATACAAATTAGTTTAACCTCTAGTTTGTATACACTACTACTAGATACCAAGTACGTAAGTTAACCTCCAATTGATGTATGTCTAGCGTTATTAAACTTTTTCTATAACATAACCGGTAACCAGATACAAATTAGTTGAACCTCTAGTTTGTACACACTACTACTGAATACCAAGTACGTAAGTTAATCTCCAATTGATGTATGTATAGCGTTAATAAACTTTTTCTATAACATAACTGGTAACCAGATACAAATTAGTTGAACCTCTAGTTTGTATATACTACTACTGAATACCAAGAACGTAAGTTAACCTTCAATTGATGTATGTCTAGCGTTATTAAACTTTGTCGTTACCTATTACATAACCGGCAACCAGATACAAATTAGTTGAACCTCTAGTTTGTATACACTACTACTGGATACCAAGTACGTAAGTTAATCTCCAATTGATGTATGTATAGCGTTATTAAACTTTTTCTATA
This sequence comes from Lochmaea crataegi, assembly GCA_947563755.1. NCBI lineage: Eukaryota > Metazoa > Arthropoda > Insecta > Coleoptera > Chrysomelidae > Lochmaea > Lochmaea crataegi. The sequence goes on from OX387435.1 coordinate 1,217,201, forward strand.
ACATAACTGGTAACCAGATACAAATTAATTGAACCTCTAGTTTGTATACACTACTACTGAATACCAAGTACGTAAGTTAACCTTCAATTGATGTATGTCTAGCGTTATTAAACTTTGTCGCTACCTATTACATAACCGGTAACCAGATACAAATTAGTTGAACCTCTAGTTTGAATACACTACTACTGGATACCAAGTACGTAAGTTAATCTCCAATTGATGTATGTATAGCGTTATTAAACTTTTTCTATAACATAACTGGTAACCAGATACAAATTAGTTGAACCTCTAGTTTGTATATACTACTACTGAATACCAAGTACGTAAATTAACCTTCAATTGATGTATGTCTAGCGTTATTAAACTTTGTCGCCACCTATTACATAACTGGTAACCAGATACAAATTAGTTGAACCTCTAGTTTGTATACACTACTACTAGATACCAAGTACGTAAGTTAACCTCCAATTGATGTATGTCTAGCGTTATTAAACTTTTTCTATAACATAACCGGTAACCAGATACAAATTAGTTGAACCTCTAGTTTGAATACACTACTACTGGATACCAAGTACGTAAGTTAACCTCCAATTGATGTATGTCTAGCGTTATTAAACTTTTTCTATAACATAACTGGTAACCAGATACAAATTAGTTGAACCTCTAGTTTGTATATACTACTACTGAATACCAATTACGTAAGTTAACCTTCAATTGATGTATGTCTAGCGTCATTAAACTTTGTCGCTACATATTACATAACTGGTAACCAGATACAAATTAGTTGAACCTCTAGTTTGTATACACTACTACTAGATACCAAGTACGTAAGTTAACCTCCAATTGATGTATGTCTAGCGTTATTAAACTCTGTCTATAACATAACCGGTAACCAGATACAAATTAGTTGAACCTCTAGTTTGAATACACTACTACTGGATACCAAGTACGTAAGTTAACCTCCAATTGATGTATGTCTAGCGTTATTAAACTTTTTCTATAACATAACTGGTAACCAGTTACAAATTAGTTGAACCTCTAATTTGTATATACTACTACTGAATACCAAGTATGTAAGTTAACCTCCAATTGATGTATGCCTGGCGTTATTAAACTTTGTCGCTACCTATTACATAACTGGTAACCAGATACAAATTAGTTGAACCTCTAGTTTGTATACACTACTACTAGATACCAAGTACGTAAGTTAACGTCCAATTGATGTATGTCTAGCGTTATTAAACTTTTTCTATAACATAACCGGCAACCAGATAGAAATTAGTTGAACCTCTAGTTTGAATACACTACTACTGGATACCAAGTACGTAAATTAACCTCCAATTGATGTATGACTAGCATTATTAAACTTTTTCTATAACATAACTGGTAACCAGATACAAATTAGTTGAACCTCTAGTTTGTATATACTACTACTGAATACCAATTACGTAAGTTAACCTTCAATTGATGTATGTCTAGCGTTATTAAACTTTGTCGCTACATATTACATAACCGGTAACCAGATACAAATTAGTTGAACCTCTAGTTTGTATACACTACTACTAGATACCAAGTACGTAAGTTAACCTCCAATTGATGTATGTCTAGCGTTATTAAACTTTTTCTATAACATAACCGGTAACCAGATACAAATTAGTTGAACCTCTAGTTTGTATACACTACTACTAGATGCCAAGTACGTAAGTTAACCTTCAATTGATGTATGTCTAGCGTTATTAAACTTTTTCTATAACATAACTGGTAACCAGATAGAAATTAGTTGAACCTCTAGTTTGAATACACTACTACTGGATACCAAGTACGTAAATTAACCTCCAATTGATGTATGACTAGCATTATTAAACTTTTTCTATAACATAACCGGTAACCAGATACAAGTTAGTTGAACCTCTAGTTTGAATACACTACTACTGGATACCAAGTACGTAAGTTAACCTCCAATTGATGTATAATAATAATAATAATAATAATAATAATGTTTATTTAAAAATTTGTTTACAAAAATAATGTAATAATAGTAATATAAATATAAACAATAAATAAACATTTATAATCACAGAAGCTGTTCTATAACAAAGTTATATACAGCTTGTACGTGATTTACAATGAAAATTAATATAAGTATAACTAATAACTATATATAATAAATGAATATGGATAATTTGTCATAATTGGTAAATTGTCTGCATCGAGTAATATGTCATGATTGAGTAAATTTGTCATTATTGGGTAAGTTGTCTTTATTGAGTAAGCTGTCTTCTTTGGTAAGTTGTTATCATCATTTAAGTAGAGTCACAAGTAAGTGCTTAGTGCTTCACTGGGTAATGAATATAGCTGTTATGTGATATTTAAAATGCTATTAATGTGTTCTTTAGTAATTGATTGTATCCATGCTTTAATTTCTAATTTATATGAATATATTTTATTAATGTTTTGTATGTGTAATGGGATTTGATTGTATAGTTTAGGGCCCAAGTAATTGAAACACCGCTGTCCGATTAACTTTTCTCTTTTAGGTAACATATAGGTTTTATCTCTATTTCTTGTAAAATATTCATGATCTAATCGAGTCAAACAATTCTTATTTATTTTAAAATATACTAATAATTTGAAAATATAGAGTTGTCTTACATCGAATAGCCCACTTAATTTAAATAGCTCCCCACTAGGGAACATTCTATTTTTTTTATAAATTATTCTTATTAGCCATTTTTGAATGATGTTTAAGTTTTGTATGTGGCTGTTATTCACCCCTCCCCATCCGAGAATACCATAATTTAGTTGTGACTGTATTAGTGAAAAGTATATAATTTTTAGTTGCCTGGTACCTAAGAAATCTCTCAGATATTTAAATCTGCCAAGAAATCCTCTTAGTTTTTGTACTAAGGCATCAATGTGTAATTTCCACTTAAGATGTCGATCTAAAACAATTCCTAAATACTTGATTCTATCTGTTTCTGGTATTAAAGTATTATCAACAGAAAGAGGTCCAAAGTTTGGAAGTCCTGTTTCATAGGATGTGAAAGGCATGTATTTGGTTTTTTTAACATTTAGGGTAAGTTTATTGTAGCTAAACCAGTCTACCATTGTTTTAAAATCTTTTTCGGCATCCTCTTTTAACTGATCCCAAGTACTTGCTCTATAAAACATTGCCGTGTCATCAGCAAAACTAATAACTTTTCCCTTTGTTGGATATGGTAGTAAATCATTTATATATAATAGGAAAAGAATTGGTCCAAGGACTGTCCCTTGAGGGACTCCACAGGTAATTTTTCTGGAATCGCTGATGACCCCATCAATGTTCACGAATTGTACTCTATTAATTAAGTAGTCCTTAATAAAATTGTAGGTTATTCCTCTAATACCGTAACATTTCAGTTTTTTAAGTAGTTTTTCATGGTTCACAGTATCAAAGGCTTTGGAGAGATCAACAAATATACACAAGGACGGTATTTTTTTATCTATAGCTTCATAAATATCACTGGTAAGTGAACAAATCGCATCTTCTGTAGATTTGCCTTTTCTAAAGCCAAATTGACTATTGGATATTATTTGGTGTTTGTTTAGAAAGTTCACTAGCCTATTTTTAAATATTTTTTCAATTATTTTACTCACAGTAGATGTTAACGTGATGGGTCGATAATTACCTGTTCTCATTTTATCTCCAGCTTTATACATTGGTTTAATTATCCCAATCTTCAGGGCTCCAGGAAAAACACCTAAACTAAAACATTTGTTGGTTAGAGTGGCTAATGGTAGAGCAATTTCATCAGCTATTTCTTTCAAGGTTTCAGACCTAATCCCATCAATCCCTGGTGATTTTTTATTTTTTAAGGACTTTATAATTTCTTTAACCTCAATTTCATTTGTTGGAAATAAATATATAGTTTTTTCTATTGGCTGAATCATTTCATTAAAAGATTGAGGATCATTAATTCGATTTGCAAAACTCTCTCCTATGTCACTGAAGTAGTCTAGCGTTATTAAACTTTTTCTATAACATAACCGGTAACCAGATAGAAATTAGTTGAACCTCTAGTTTGAATACACTACTACTGGATACCAAGTACGTAAATTAACCTCCAATTGATGTATGACTAGCATTATTTAACTTTTTCTATAACATAACTGGTAACCAGATACACATTAGTTGAACCTCTAGTTTGTATACACCACTACTAGATACCAAGTACGTAAGTTAACCTCCAATTGATGTATGTCTAGCGTTATTAAACTTTGTCTATAACATAACCGGTAACCAGATACAAATTAGTTGAACCTCTAGTTTGTATATACTACTACTGAATACCAATTACGTAAGTTAACCTTCAATTGATGTATGTATAGCGTTATTAAACTTTGTCGCTACCTATTACATAACTGGTAACCAGATGCAAATTAGTTGAACCTCTAGTTTGTATATACACTACTACTGGATACCAAGTACGTAAGTTAACCTCCAATTGATGTATGTCTAGCGTTATTAAACTCTTTCTATAACATAACCGGTAAACAGATACAAATTAGTTGAACCTCTAGTTTGAATACACTACTACTGGATACCAAGTACGTAAGTTAATCTCCAATCGATGTATGTATAGCGTTATTAAACTTTTTTATAACATAACTGGTAACCAGATACAAATTAGTTGAACCTCTAGTTTGTATATACTACTACTGAATACCAAGTACGTAAGTTAACCTTCAATTGATGTATGTCTAGCGTTATTTAACTTTGTCGCTACCTATTACATAACTGGTAACCAGATACAAATTAGTTGAACCTCTAGTTTGTATACACTACTACTAGATACCAAGTACGTAAGTTAACCTTCAATTGATGTATGTCTAGCGTTATTAAACTTTTTGTATAACATAACTGGTAACCAGATACAAATTAGTTGAACCTCTAGTTTGTATATACTACTACTGAATACCAAGTACGTAAGTTAACCTTCAATTGATGTATGTCTAGCGTCATTAAACTTTGTCGCTAACTATTACATAACTGGTAACCAGATACAAATTAGTTGAACCTCTAGTTTGTATACACTACTACTAGATACCAAGTACGTAAGTTAACCTCCAATTGATGTATGTCTAGCGTTATTAAACTTTTTCTATAACATAACCGGTAACCAGATACAAATTAGTTGAACCTCTAGTTTGTATACACTACTACTAGATGCCAAGTACGTAAGTTAACCTTCAATTGATGTATGTCTAGCGTTATTAAACTTTTTCTATAACACAACTGGTAACCAGATACAAATTAGTTGAACCTCTAGTTTGTATATACTACTACTGAATACCAAGTACGTAAGTTAACCTTCAATTGATGTATGTCTAGCGTTATTAAACTTTGTCGATACCTATTACATAACCGGTAACCAGATACAAATTAGTTGAACCTCTAGTTTGAATACACTACTACTGGATACCAAGTACGTAAGTTAATCTCCAATTGATGTATGTATCGCGTTATTAAACTTTTTCTATAACATAACTGGTAACCAGATACAAATTAGTTGAACCTCTAGTTTGTATATACTACTACTGAATACCAAGTACGTAAGTTAACCTTCAATTGATGTATGTCTAGCGTTATTAAACTTTGTCGCTTCCTATTACATAACCGGTAACCAGATACAAATTAGTTGAACCTCTAGTTTGAATACACTACTACTGGATACCAAGTACGTAAGTTAATCTCCAATTGATGTATGTATAGCGTTATTAAACTTTTTCTATAACATGACAGGTAACCAGATACAAATTAGTTGAACCTCTAGTTTGTACACACTACTACTGAATACCAAGTACGTAAGTTAATCTCCAATTGATGTATGTATAGCGTTATTAAACTTTTTCTATAACATAACTGGTAACCAGATACAAATTAGTTGAACCTCTAGTTTGTATATACTACTACTGAATACCAAGTACGTAAGTTAACCTTCAATTGATGTATGTCTAGCGTTATCAAACTTTGTCGTTACCTATTACATAACCGGTAACCAGATACAAATTAGTTGAACCTCTAGTTTGAATACACTACTACTGGATACCAAGTACGTAAGTTAATCTCCAATTGATGTATGTATAGCGTTATTAAACTTTTTCTATAACATAACTGGTAACCAGATACAAATTAGTTGAACCTCTAGTTTGAATACACTACTACTGGATACCAAGTACGTAAGTTAATCTCCAATTGATGTATGTATAGCGTTATTAAACTTCTTTATAACATAACTGGTAACCAGATACAAATTAGTTGAACCTCTAGTTTGTATATACTACTACTGAATACCAAGTACGTAAGTTAACCTTCAATTGATGTATGTCTAGCGTTATTTAACTTTGTCGCTACCTATTACATAACGGGTAACCAGATACAAATTAGTTGAACCTCTAGTTTGTATACACTACTACTAGATACCAAGTACGTAAGTTAACCTTCAATTGATGTATGTCTAGCGTTATTAAACTTTTTGTATAAGATAACTGGTAACCAGATACAAATTAGCTGAACCTCTAGTTTGTATACACTACTACTAGATACCAAGTACGTAAGTTAACCTCCAATTGATGTATGTCTAGCGTTATTAAACATTTTCTATAACATAACCGGTAACCAGATACAAATTAGTTGAACCTCTAGTTTGAATACACTACTACTGGATACCAAGTACGTAAGTTAACCTCCAATTGATGTATGTCTAGCGTTATTAAACTTTTTCTATAACATAACTGGTAACCAGATACAAATTAGTTGAACCTCTAGTTTGTATATACTACTACTGAATACCAATTACGTAAGTTAACCTTCAATTGATGTATGTCTAGCGTTATTAAACTTTGTTGCTACATATTACATAACTGGTAACCAGATACAAATTAGTTGAACCTCTAGTTTGTATACACTACTACTAGATACCAAGTACGTAAGTTAACCTCCAATTGATGTATGTCTAGCGTTATTAAACTTTTTCTATAACATAACTGGTAACCAGATACAAATTAGTTGAACCTCTAATTGGTATATACTACTGCTGAATACCAAGTATGTAAGTTAACCTCCAATTGATGTATGCCTAGCGTTATTAAACTTTGTCGCTACCTATTACATAACTGGTAACCAGATACAAATTAGTTGAACCTCTAGTTTGAATACACTACTACTAGATACTAAGTACGTAAGTTAACCTCCAATTGATGTATGTCTAGCGTTATTAAACTTTTTCTATAACATAACCGGTAACCAGATACAAATTAGTTGAACCTCTAGTTTGTACACACTACTACTGAATACCAAGTACGTAAGTTAATCTCCAATTGATGTATGTATAGCGTTATTAAACTTTTTCTATAACATAACTGGTAACCAGATACAAATTAGTTGAACCTCTAATTTGTCTATACTACTACTGAATACCAAGTACGTAAGTTAATCTCCAATTGATGTATGTATAGCGTTATTAAACTTTTTCTATAACATAACTGGTAACCAGATACAAATTAGTTGAACCTCTAATTTGTATATACTACAACTGAATACCAAGTATGTAAGTTAACCTCCAATTGATGTATGCCTAGCGTTATTAAACTTTGTCGCTACCTATTACATAACTGGTAACCAGATACAAATTAGTTGAACCTCTAGTTTGTATACACTACTACTAGATACCAAGTACGTAAGTTAACCTCCAATTGATGTATGTCTAGCGTTATTAAACTTTTTCTATAACATAACCGGTAACCAGATACAAATTAGTTGAACCTCTAGTTTGTACACACTACTACTGAATACCAAGTACGTAAGTTAATCTCCAATTGATGTATGTATAGCGTTAATAAACTTTTTCTATAACATAACTGGTAACCAGATACAAATTAGTTGAACCTCTAGTTTGTATATACTACTACTGAATACCAAGTACGTAAGTTAACCTTCAATTGATGTATGTCTAGCGTTATTAAACTTTGTCGTTACCTATTACATAACCGGCAACCAGATACAAATTAGTTGAACCTCTAGTTTGTATACACTACTACTGGATACCAAGTACGTAAGTCAATCTCCAATTGATGTATGTATAGCGTTATTAAACTTTTTCTATAACATAACTGGTAACCAGATACAAATTAGTTGAACCTCTAGTTTGTATATACTACTACTGAATACCAAGTACGTAAATTAACCTTCAATTGATGTATGTCTAGCGTTATTAAACTTTGTCGCCACCTATTACATAACTGGTAACCAGATACAAATTAGTTGAACCTCTAGTTTGTATACACTACTACTAGATACCAAGTACGTAAGTGAACCTCCAATTGATGTATGTCTAGCGTTATTAAACTTTTTCTATAACATAACCGGTAACCAGATACAAATTAGTTGAACCTCTAGTTTGTATATACACTACTACTGGATACCAAGTACGTAAGTTAACCTCCAATTGATGTATGTCTAGCGTTATTAAACTCTTTCTATAACATAACCGGTAAACAGATACAAATTAGTTGAACCTCTAGTTTGAATACACTACTACTGGATACCAAGTACGTAAGTTAATCTCCAATCGATGTATGTATAGCGTTATTAAACTTTTTTATAACATAACTGGTAACCAGATACAAATTAGTTGAACCTCTAGTTTGTATATACTACTACTGAATACCAAGTACGTAAGTTAACCTTCAATTGATGTATGTCTAGCGTTATTTAACTTTGTCGCTACCTATTACATAACTGGTAACCAGATACAAATTAGTTGAACCTCTAGTTTGTATACACTACTACTAGATACCAAGTACGTAAGTTAACCTTCAATTGATGTATGTCTAGCGTTATTAAACTTTTTGTATAACATAACTGGTAACCAGATACAAATTAGTTGAACCTCTAATTTGTATATACTACTACTGAATACCAAGTACGTAAGTTAACCTTCAATTGATGTATGTCTAGCGTCATTAAACTTTGTCGCTAACTATTACATAACTGGTAACCAGATACAAATTAGTTGAACCTCTAGTTTGTATACACTACTACTAGATACCAAGTACGTAAGTTAACCTCCAATTGATGTATGTCTAGCGTTATTAAACTTTTTCTATAACATAATCGGTAACCAGATACAAATTAGTTGAACCTCTAGTTTGTATACACTACTACTAGATGCCAAGTACGTAAGTTAACCTTCAATTGATGTATGTCTAGCGTTATTAAACTTTTTCTATAACACAACTGGTAACCAGATACAAATTGGTTGAACCTCTAGTTTGTATATACTACTACTGAATACCAAGTACGTAAGTTAACCTTCAATTGATGTATGTCTAGCGTTATTAAACTTTGTCGATACCTATTACATAACCGGTAACCAGATACAAATTAGTTGAACCTCTAGTTTGAATACACTACTACTGGATACCAAGTACGTAAGTTAATCTCCAATTGATGTATGTATCGCGTTATTAAACTTTTTCTATAACATAACTGGTAACCAGATACAAATTAGTTGAACCTCTAGTTTGTATATACTACTACTGAATACCAAGTACGTAAGTTAACCTTCAATTGATGTATGTCTAGCGTTATTAAACTTTGTCGCTTCCTATTACATAACCGGTAACCAGATACAAATTAGTTGAACCTCTAGTTTGAATACACTACTACTGGATACCAAGTACGTAAGTTAATCTCCAATTGATGTATGTATAGCGTTATTAAACTTTTTCTATAACATAACTGGTAACCAGATACAAATTAGTTGAACCTCTAGTTTGTATATACTACTACTGAATACCAAGTACGTAAATTAACCTTCAATTGATGTATGTCTAGCGTTATTAAACTTTGTCGCCACCTATTACATAACTGGTAACCAGATACAAATTAGTTGAACCTCTAGTTTGTATACACTACTACTAGATACCAAGTACGTAAGTTAACCTCCAATTGATGTATGTCTAGCGTTATTAAACTTTTTCTATAACATGACTGGTAACCAGATACAAATTAGTTGAACCTCTAGTTTGTACACACTACTACTGAATACCAAGTACGTAAGTTAATCTCCAATTGATGTATGTATAGCGTTATTAAACTTTTTCTATAACATAACTGGTAACCAGATACAAATTAGTTGAACCTCTAGTTTGTATATACTACTACTGAATACCAAGTACGTAAGTTAACCTTCAATTGATGTATGTCTAGCGTTATCAAACTTTGTCGTTACCTATTACATAACCGGTAACCAGATACAAATTAGTTGAACCTCTAGTTTGAATACACTACTACTGGATACCAAGTACGTAAGTTAATCTCCAATTGATGTATGTATAGCGTTATTAAACTTTTTCTATAACATAACTGGTAACCAGATACAAATTAGTTGAACCTCTAGTTTGAATACACTACTACTGGATACCAAGTACGTAAGTTAATCTCCAATTGATGTATGTATAGCGTTATTAAACTTCTTTATAACATAACTGGTAACCAGATACAAATTAGTTGAACCTCTAGTTTGTATATACTACTACTGAATACCAAGTACGTAAGTTAACCTTCAATTGATGTATGTCTAGCGTTATTTAACTTTGTCGCTACCTATTACATAACGGGTAACCAGATACAAATTAGTTGAACCTCTAGTTTGTATACACTACTACTAGATACCAAGTACGTAAGTTAACCTTCAATTGATGTATGTCTAGCGTTATTAAACTTTTTGTATAAGATAACTGGTAACCAGATACAAATTAGCTGAACCTCTAGTTTGTATACACTACTACTAGATACCAAGTACGTAAGTTAACCTCCAATTGATGTATGTCTAGCGTTATTAAACATTTTCTATAACATAACCGGTAACCAGATACAAATTAGTTGAACCTCTAGTTTGAATACACTACTACTGGATACCAAGTACGTAAGTTAACCTCCAATTGATGTATGTCTAGCGTTATTAAACTTTTTCTATAACATAACTGGTAACCAGATACAAATTAGTTGAACCTCTAGTTTGTATATACTACTACTGAATACCAATTACGTAAGTTAACCTTCAATTGATGTATGTCTAGCGTTATTAAACTTTGTTGCTACATATTACATAACTGGTAACCAGATACAAATTAGTTGAACCTCTAGTTTGTATACACTACTAGTAGATACCAAGTACGTAAGTTAACCTCCAATTGATGTATGTCTAGCGTTATTAAACTTTTTCTATAACATAACTGGTAACCAGATACAAATTAGTTGAACCTCTAATTGGTATATACTACTGCTGAATACCAAGTATGTAAGTTAACCTCCAATTGATGTATGCCTAGCGTTATTAAACTTTGTCGCTACCTATTACATAACTGGTAACCAGATACAAATTAGTTGAACCTCTAGTTTGAATACACTACTACTAGATACTAAGTACGTAAGTTAACCTCCAATTGATGTATGTCTAGCGTTATTAAACTTTTTCTATAACATAACCGGTAACCAGATACAAATTATTTGAACCTCTAGTTTGTACACACTACTACTGAATACCAAGTACGTAAGTTAATCTCCAATTGATGTATGTATAGCGTTATTAAACTTTTTCTATAACATAACTGGTAACCAGATACAAATTAGTTGAACCTCTAATTTGTATATACTACTACTGAATACCAAGTACGTAAGTTAATCTCCAATTGATGTATGTATAGCGTTATTAAACTTTTTCTATAACATAACTGGTAACCAGATACAAATTAGTTGAACCTCTAATTTGTATATACTACAACTGAATACCAAGTATGTAAGTTAACCTCCAATTGATGTATGCCTAGCGTTATTAAACTTTGTCGCTACCTATTACATAACTGGTAACCAGATACAAATTAGTTGAACCTCTAGTTTGTATACACTACTACTAGATACCAAGTACGTAAGTTAACCTCCAATTGATGTATGTCTAGCGTTATTAAACTTTTTCTATAACATAACCGGTAACCAGATACAAATTAGTTGAACCTCTAGTTTGTACACACTACTACTGAATACCAAGTACGTAAGTTAATCTCCAATTGATGTATGTATAGCGTTAATAAACTTTTTCTATAACATAACTGGTAACCAGATACAAATTAGTTGAACCTCTAGTTTGTATATACTACTACTGAATACCAAGTACGTAAGTTAACCTTCAATTGATGTATGTCTAGCGTTATTAAACTTTGTCGTTACCTATTACATAACCGGCAACCAGATACAAATTAGTTGAACCTCTAGTTTGTATACACTACTACTGGATACCAAGTACGTAAGTCAATCTCCAATTGATGTATGTATAGCGTTATTAAACTTTTTCTATAACATAACTGGTAACCAGATACAAATTAGTTGAACCTCTAGTTTGTATATACTACTACTGAATACCAAGTACGTAAATTAACCTTCAATTGATGTATGTCTAGCGTTATTAAACTTTGTCGCCACCTATTACATAACTGGTAACCAGATACAAATTAGTTGAACCTCTAGTTTGTATACACTACTACTAGATACCAAGTACGTAAGTTAACCTCCAATTGATGTATGTCTAGCGTTATTTAACTTTTTCTATAACATAACCGGTAACCAGATACAAATTAGTTGAACCTCTAGTTTGAATACACTACTACTGGATACCAAGTACGTAAATTAACCTTCAATTGATGTATGTCTAGCGTTATTAAACTTTGTCGCCACCTATTACATAACTGGTAACCAGATACAAATTAGTTGAACCTCTAGTTTGAATACACTACTACTGGATACCAAGTACGTAAGTTAATCTCCAATTGATGTATGTATAGCGTTATTAAACTTCTTTATAACATAACTGGTAACCAGATACAAATTAGTTGAACCTCTAGTTTGTATATACTACTACTGAATACCAAGTACGTAAGTTAACCTTCAATTGATGTATGTCTAGCGTTATTTAACTTTGTCGCTACCTATTACATAACGGGTAACCAGATACAAATTAGTTGAACCTCTAGTTTGTATACACTACTACTAGATACCAAGTACGTAAGTTAACCTTCAATTGATGTATGTCTAGCGTTATTAAACTTTTTGTATAAGATAACTGGTAACCAGATACAAATTAGCTGAACCTCTAGTTTGTATACACTACTACTAGATACCAAGTACGTAAGTTAACCTCCAATTGATGTATGTCTAGCGTTATTAAACATTTTCTATAACATAACCGGTAACCAGATACAAATTAGTTGAACCTCTAGTTTGAATACACTACTACTGGATACCAAGTACGTAAGTTAACCTCCAATTGATGTATGTCTAGCGTTATTAAACTTTTTCTATAACATAACTGGTAACCAGATACAAATTAGTTGAACCTCTAGTTTGTATATACTACTACTGAATACCAATTACGTAAGTTAACCTTCAATTGATGTATGTCTAGCGTTATTAAACTTTGTTGCTACATATTACATAACTGGTAACCAGATACAAATTAGTTGAACCTCTAGTTTGAATACACTACTACTGGATACCAAGTACGTAAATTAACCTTCAATTGATGTATGTCTAGCGTTATTAAACTTTGTCGCCACCTATTACATAACTGGTAACCAGATACAAATTAGTTGAACCTCTAGTTTGAATACACTACTACTGGATACCAAGTACGTAAGTTAATCTCTAATCGATGTATGTATAGCGTTATTAAACTTTTTTATAACATAACTGGTAACCAGATACAAATTAGTCGAACCTCTAGTTTGTATACACTACTACTAGATACCAAGTACGTAAGTTAACCTCCAATTGATGTATGTCTAGCGTTATTAAACTTTTTCTATAACATAACTGGTAACCAGATACAAATTAGTTGAACCTCTAATTGGTATATACTACTGCTGAATACCAAGTATGTAAGTTAACCTCCAATTGATGTATGCCTAGCGTTATTAAACTTTGTCGCTACCTATTACATAACTGGTAACCAGATACAAATTAGTTGAACCTCTAGTTTGAATACACTACTACTAGATACTAAGTACGTAAGTTAACCTCCAATTGATGTATGTCTAGCGTTATTAAACTTTTTCTATAACATAACCGGTAACCAGATACAAATTATTTGAACCTCTAGTTTGTACACACTACTACTGAATACCAAGTACGTAAGTTAATCTCCAATTGATGTATGTATAGCGTTATTAAACTTTTTCTATAACATAACTGGTAACCAGATACAAATTAGTTGAACCTCTAATTTGTATATACTACTACTGAATACCAAGTACGTAAGTTAATCTCCAATTGATGTATGTATAGCGTTATTAAACTTTTTCTATAACAGAACTGGTAACCAGATACAAATTAGTTGAACCTCTAATTTGTATATACTACAACTGAATACCAAGTATGTAAGTTAACCTCCAATTGATGTATGCCTAGCGTTATTAAACTTTGTCGCTACCTATTACATAACTGGTAACCAGATACAAATTAGTTGAACCTCTAGTTTGTATACACTACTACTAGATACCAAGTACGTAAGTTAACCTCCAATTGATGTATGTCTAGCGTTATTAAACTTTTTCTATAACATAACCGGTAACCAGATACAAATTAGTTGAACCTCTAGTTTGTACACACTACTACTGAATACCAAGTACGTAAGTTAATCTCCAATTGATGTATGTATAGCGTTAATAAACTTTTTCTATAACATAACTGGTAACCAGATACAAATTAGTTGAACCTCTAGTTTGTATATACTACTACTGAATACCAAGTACGTAAGTTAACCTTCAATTGATGTATGTCTAGCGTTATTAAACTTTGTCGTTACCTATTACATAACCGGCAACCAGATACAAATTAGTTGAACCTCTAGTTTGTATACACTACTACTGGATACCAAGTACGTAAGTCAATCTCCAATTGATGTATGTATAGCGTTATTAAACTTTTTCTATAACATAACTGGTAACCAGATACAAATTAGTTGAACCTCTAGTTTGTATATACTACTACTGAATACCAAGTACGTAAATTAACCTTCAATTGATGTATGTCTAGCGTTATTAAACTTTGTCGCCACCTATTACATAACTGGTAACCAGATACAAATTAGTTGAACCTCTAGTTTGTATACACTACTACTAGATACCAAGTACGTAAGTTAACCTCCAATTGATGTATGTCTAGCGTTATTTAACTTTTTCTATAACATAACCGGTAACCAGATACAAATTAGTTGAACCTCTAGTTTGAATACACTACTACTGGATACCAAGTACGTAAATTAACCTTCAATTGATGTATGTCTAGCGTTATTAAACTTTGTCGCCACCTATTACATAACTGGTAACCAGATACAAATTAGTTGAACCTCTAGTTTGAATACACTACTACTGGATACCAAGTACGTAAGTTAATCTCTAATCGATGTATGTATAGCGTTATTAAACTTTTTTATAACATAACTGGTAACCAGATACAAATTAGTCGAACCTCTAGTTTGTATATACTACTACTGAATACCAAGTACGTAAGTTAACCTTCAATTGATGTATGTCTAGCGTTATTTAACTTTGTCGCTACCTATTACATAACTGGTAACCAGATACAAATTAGTTGAACCTCTAGTTTGTATACACTACTACTAGATACCAAGTACGTAAGTTAACCTTCAATTGATGTATGTCTAGCGTTATTAAACTTTTTGTATAAGATAACTGGTAACCAGATACAAATTAGTTGAACCTCTAGTTTGTATATACTACTACTGAATACCAAGTACGTAAGTTAACCTTCAATTGATGTATGTCTAGCGTCATTAAACTTTGTCGCTAACTATTACATAACTGGTAACCAGATACAAATTAGTTGAACCTCTAGTTTGTATACACTACTACTAGATACCAAGTACGTAAGTTAACCTCCAATTGATGTATGTCTAGCGTTATTAAACTTTTTCTATAACATAACCGGTAACCAGATACAAATTAGTTGAACCTCTAGTTTGTATACACTACTACTAGATGCCAAGTACGTAAGTTAACCTTCAATTGATGTATGTCTAGCGTTATTAAACTTTTTCTATAACATAACTGGTAACCAGATACAAATTAGTTGAACCTCTAGTTTGTATATACTACTACTGAATACCAAGTACGTAAGTTAACCTTCAATTGATGTATGTCTAGCGTTATTAAACTTTGTCGATACCTATTACATAACCGGTAACCAGATACAAATTAGTTGAACCTCTAGTTTGAATACACTACTACTGGATACCAAGTACGTAAGTTAATCTCCAATTGATGTATGTATCGCGTTATTAAACTTTTTCTATAACATAACTGGTAACCAGATACAAATTAGTTGAACCTCTAGTTTGTATATACTACTACTGAATATCAAGTACGTAAGTTAACCTTCAATTGATGTATGTCTAGCGTTATTAAACTTTGTCGCTTCCTATTACATAACCGGTAACCAGATACAAATTAGTTGAACCTCTAGTTTGAATACACTACTACTGGATACCAAGTACGTAAGTTAATCTCCAATTGATGTATGTATAGCGTTATTAAACTTTTTCTATAACATAACTGGTAACCAGATACAAATTAGTTGAACCTCTAGTTTGTATATACTACTACTGAATACCAAGTACGTAAATTAACCTTCAATTGATGTATGTCTAGCGTTATTAAACTTTGTCGCCACCTATTACATAACTGGTAACCAGATACAAATTAGTTGAACCTCTAGTTTGTATACACTACTACTAGATACCAATTACGTAAGTTAACCTCCAATTGATGTATGTCTAGCGTTATTAAACTTTTTCTATAACATAACTGGTAACCAGATACAAATTAGTTGAACCTCTAGTTTGTACACACTACTACTGAATACCAAGTACGTAAGTTAATCTCCAATTGATGTATGTATAGCGTTATTAAACTTTTTCTATAACATAACTGGTAACCAGATACAAATTAGTTGAACCTCTAGTTTGTATATACTACTACTGAATACCAAGTACGTAAGTTAACATTCAATTGATGTATGTCTAGCGTTATCAAACTTTGTCGTTACCTATTACATAACCGGTAACCAGATACAAATTAGTTGAACCTCTAGTTTGAATACACTACTACTGGATACCAAGTACGTAAGTTAATCTCCAATTGATGTATGTATAGCGTTATTAAACTTTTTCTATAACATAACTGGTAACCAGATACAAATTAGTTGAACCTCTAGTTTGAATACACTACTACTGGATACCAAGTACGTAAGTTAATCTCCAATTGATGTATGTATAGCGTTATTAAACTTCTTTATAACATAACTGGTAACCAGATACAAATTAGTTGAACCTCTAGTTTGTATATACTACTACTGAATACCAAGTACGTAAGTTAACCCTCAATTGATGTATGTCTAGCGTTATTTAACTTTGTCGCTACCTATTACATAACGGGTAACCAGATACAAATTAGTTGAACCTCTAGTTTGTATACACTACTACTAGATACCAAGTACGTAAGTTAACCTTCAATTGATGTATTCTAGCGTTATTAAACTTTTTGTATAAGATAACTGGTAACCAGATACAAATTAGCTGAACCTCTAGTTTGTATACACTACTACTAGATACCAAGTACGTAAGTTAACCTCCAATTGATGTATGTCTAGCGTTATTAAACATTTTCTATAACATAACCGGTAACCAGATACAAATTAGTTGAACCTCTAGTTTGAATACACTACTACTGGATACCAAGTACGTAAGTTAACCTCCAATTGATGTATGTCTAGCGTTATTAAATTTTTTTTTTTAAAACATAACTGGTAACCAGATACAAATTAGTTGAACCTCTAGTTTGTATATACTACTACTGAATACCAATTACGTAAGTTAACCTTCAATTGATGTATGTCTAGCGTTACTAAACTTTGTTGCTACATATTACATAACTGGTAACCAGATACAAATTAGTTGAACCTCTAGTTTGTATACACTACTACTAGATACCAAGTACGTAAGTTAACCTCCAATTGATGTATGTCTAGCGTTATTAAACTTTGTCTATAACATAACCGGTAACCAGATACAAATTAGTTGAACCTCTAGTTTGAATACACTACTACTGGATACCAAGTACGTAAGTTAACCTCCAATTGATGTATGTCTAGCGTTATTAAACTTTTTCTATAACATAACTGGTAACCAGATACAAATTAGTTGAACCTCTAATTGGTATATACTACTGCTGAATACCAAGTATGTAAGTTAACCTCCAATTGATGTATGCCTAGCGTTATTAAACTTTGTCGCTACCTATTACATAACTGGTAACCAGATACAAATTAGTTGAACCTCTAGTTTGAATACACTACTACTAGATACTAAGTACGTAAGTTAACCTCCAATTGATGTATGTCTAGCGTTATTAAACTTTTTCTATAACATAACCGGTAACCAGATACAAATTAGTTGAACCTCTAGTTTGTACACACTACTACTGAATACCAAGTACGTAAGTTAATCTCCAATTGATGTATGTATAGCGTTATTAAACTTTTTCTATAACATAACTGGTAACCAGATACAAATTAGTTGAACCTCTAATTTGTATATACTACTACTGAATACCAAGTACGTAAGTTAATCTCCAATTGATGTATGTATAGCGTTATTAAACTTTTTCTATAACATAACTGGTAACCAGATACAAATTAATTGAACCTCTAGTTTGTACACACTACTACTGAATACCAAGTACGTAAGTTAATCTCCAATTGATGTATGTATAGCGTTAATAAACTTTTTCTATAACATAACTGGTAACCAGATACAAATTAGTTGAACCTCTAGTTTGTATATACTACTACTGAATACCAAGTACGTAAGTTAACCTTCAATTGATGTATGTCTAGCGTTAATAAACTTTGTCGTTACCTATTACATAACCGGCAACCAGATACAAATTAGTTGAACCTCTAGTTTGTATACACTACTACTGGATACCAAGTACGTAAGTTAATCTCCAATTGATGTATGTATAGCGTTATTAAACTTTTTCTATAACATAACTGGTAACCAGATACAAATTAATTGAACCTCTAGTTTGTATACACTACTACTGAATACCAAGTACGTAAGTTAACCTTCAATTGATGTATGTCTAGCGTTATTAAACTTTGTCGCTACCTATTACATAACCGGTAACCAGATACAAATTAGTTGAACCTCTAGTTTGAATACACTACTACTGGATACCAAGTACGTAAGTTAATCTCCAATTGATGTATGTATAGCGTTATTAAACTTTTTCTATAACATAACTGGTAACCAGATACAAATTAGTTGAACCTCTAGTTTGTATATACTACTACTGAATACCAAGTACGTAAATTAACCTTCAATTGATGTATGTCTAGCGTTATTAAACTTTGTCGCCACCTATTACATAACTGGTAACCAGATACAAATTAGTTGAACCTCTAGTTTGTATACACTACTACTAGATACCAAGTACGTAAGTTAACCTCCAATTGATGTATGTCTAGCGTTATTAAACTTTTTCTATAACATAACCGGTAACCAGATACAAATTAGTTGAACCTCTAGTTTGAATACACTACTACTGGATACCAAGTACGTAAATTAACCTTCAATTGATGTATGTCTAGCGTTATTAAACTTTGTCGCCACCTATTACATAACTGGTAACCAGATACAAATTAGTTGAACCTCTAGTTTGAATACACTACTACTGGATACCAAGTACGTAAGTTAATCTCCAATCGATGTATGTATAGCGTTATTAAACTTTTTTATAACATAACTGGTAACCAGATACAAATTAGTTGAACCTCTAGTTTGTATATACTACTACTGAATACCCAGTACGTAAGTTAACCTTCAATTGATGTATGTCTAGCGTTATTTAACTTTGTCGCTACCTATTACATAACTGGTAACCAGATACAAATTAGTTGAACCTCTAGTTTGTATACACTACTACTAGATACCAAGTACGTAAGTTAACCTTCAATTGATGTATGTCTAGCGTTATTAAACTTTTTGTATAACATAACTGGTAACCAGATACAAATTAGTTGAACCTCTAGTTTGTATATACTACTACTGAATACCAAGTACGTAAGTTAACCTTCAATTGATGTATATCTAGCGTCATTAAACTTTGTCGCTAACTATTACATAACTGGTAACCAGATACAAATTAGTTGAACCTCTAGTTTGTATACACTACTACTAGATACCAAGTACGTAAGTTAACCTCCAATTGATGTATGTCTAGCGTTATTAAACTTTGTCTATAACATAACCGGTAACCAGATACAAATTAGTTGAACCTCTAGTTTGAATACACTACTACTGGATACCAAGTACGTAAGTTAACCTCCAATTGATGTATGTCTAGCGTTATTAAACTTTTTCTATAACATAACTGGTAACCAGATACAAATTAGTTGAACCTCTAATTGGTATATACTACTGCTGAATACCAAGTATGTAAGTTAACCTCCAATTGATGTATGCCTAGCGTTATTAAACTTTGTCGCTACCTATTACATAACTGGTAACCAGATACAAATTAGTTGAACCTCTAGTTTGAATACACTACTACTAGATACTAAGTACGTAAGTTAACCTCCAATTGATGTATGTCTAGCGTTATTAAACTTTTTCTATAACATAACCGGTAACCAGATACAAATTAGTTGAACCTCTAGTTTGTACACACTACTACTGAATACCAAGTACGTAAGTTAATCTCCAATTGATGTATGTATAGCGTTATTAAACTTTTTCTATAACATAACTGGTAACCAGATACAAATTAGTTGAACCTCTAATTTGTATATACTACTACTGAATACCAAGTACGTAAGTTAATCTCCAATTGATGTATGTATAGCGTTATTAAACTTTTTCTATAACATAACTGGTAACCAGATACAAATTAATTGAACCTCTAGTTTGTACACACTACTACTGAATACCAAGTACGTAAGTTAATCTCCAATTGATGTATGTATAGCGTTAATAAACTTTTTCTATAACATAACTGGTAACCAGATACAAATTAGTTGAACCTCTAGTTTGTATATACTACTACTGAATACCAAGTACGTAAGTTAACCTTCAATTGATGTATGTCTAGCGTTATTAAACTTTGTCGTTACCTATTACATAACCGGCAACCAGATACAAATTAGTTGAACCTCTAGTTTGTATACACTACTACTGGATACCAAGTACGTAAGTTAATCTCCAATTGATGTATGTATAGCGTTATTAAACTTTTTCTATAACATAACTGGTAACCAGATACAAATTAATTGAACCTCTAGTTTGTATACACTACTACTGAATACCAAGTACGTAAGTTAACCTTCAATTGATGTATGTCTAGCGTTATTAAACTTTGTCGCTACCTATTACATAACCGGTAACCAGATACAAATTAGTTGAACCTCTAGTTTGAATACACTACTACTGGATACCAAGTACGTAAGTTAATCTCCAATTGATGTATGTATAGCGTTATTAAACTTTTTCTATAACATAACTGGTAACCAGATACAAATTAGTTGAACCTCTAGTTTGTATATACTACTACTGAATACCAAGTACGTAAATTAACCTTCAATTGATGTATGTCTAGCGTTATTAAACTTTGTCGCCACCTATTACATAACTGGTAACCAGATACAAATTAGTTGAACCTCTAGTTTGTATACACTACTACTAGATACCAAGTACGTAAGTTAACCTCCAATTGATGTATGTCTAGCGTTAATAAACTTTTTCTATAACATAACCGGTAACCAGATACAAATTAGTTGAACCTCTAGTTTGAATACACTACTACTGGATACCAAGTACGTAAGTTAATCTCCAATCGATGTATGTATAGCGTTATTAAACTTTTTTATAACATAACTGGTAGCCAGATACAAATTAATTGAACCTCTAGTTTGTATACACTACTACTGAATACCAAGTACGTAAGTTAACCTTCAATTGATGTATGTCTAGCGTTATTAAACTTTTTCTATAACACAACCGGTAACCAGATACAAATTAGTTGAACCTCTAGTTTGAATACACTACTACTGGATACCAAGTACGTAAGTTAATCTCCAATTGATGTATGTATAGCGTTATTAAACTTTTTCTATAACATAACTGGTAACCAGATACAAATTAGTTGAACCTCTAGTTTGAATACACTACTACTGGATACCAAGTACGTAAGTTAATCTCCAATTGATGTATGTATAGCGTTATTAAACTTTTTCTATAACATAACTGGTAACCAGATACAAATTAGTTGAACCTCTAGTTTGTATATACTACTACTGAATACCAAGTACGTAAATTAACCTTCAATTGATGTATGTCTAGCGTTATTAAACTTTGTCGCCACCTATTACATAACTGGTAACCAGATACAAATTAGTTGAACCTCTAGTTTGAATACACTACTACTGGATACCAAGTACGTAAGTTAATCTCCAATCGATGTATGTATAGCGTTATTAAACTTTTTTATAACATAACTGGTAACCAGATACAAATTAGTTGAACCTCTAGTTTGTATATACTACTACTGAATACCAAGTACGTAAATTAACCTTCAATTGATGTATGTCTAGCGTTATTAAACTTTGTCGCCACCTATTACATAACTGGTAACCAGATACAAATTAGTTGAACCTCTAGTTTGAATACACTACTACTGGATACCAAGTACGTAAGTTAATCTCCAATCGATGTATGTATAGCGTTATTAAACTTTTTTATAACATAACTGGTAACCAGATACAAATTAGTTGAACCTCTAGTTTGAATACACTACTACTGGATACCAAGTACGTAAGTTAACCTCCAATTGATGTATGTCTAGCGTTATTAAACTTTTTCTATAACATAACCGGTAACCAGATACAAATTAGTTGAACCTCTAGTTTGAATACACTACTACTGGATACCAAGTACGTAAGTTAATCTCCAATTGATGTATGTATAGCGTTATTAAACTTTTTCTATAACATAACTGGTAACCAGATACAAATTAGTTGAACCTCTAGTTTGTATATACTACTACTGAATACCAAGTACGTAAATTAACCTTCAATTGATGTATGTCTAGCGTTATTAAACTTTGTCGCCACCTATTACATAACTGGTAACCAGATACAAATTAGTTGAACCTCTAGTTTGAATACACTACTACTGGATACCAAGTACGTAAGTTAATCTCCAATCGATGTATGTATAGCGTTATTAAACTTTTTTATAACATAACTGGTAACCAGATACAAATTAGTTGAACCTCTAGTTTGAATACACTACTACTGGATACCAAGTACGTAAATTAACCTTCAATTGATGTATGTCTAGCGTTATCAAACTTTGTCGTTACCTATTACATAACCGGTAACCAGATACAAATTAGTTGAACCTCTAGTTTGAATACACTACTACTGGATACCAAGTACGTAAGTTAATCTCCAATTGATGTATGTATAGCGTTATTAAACTTTTTCTATAACATAACTGGTAACCAGATACAAATTAGTTGAACCTCTAGTTTGAATACACTACTACTGGATACCAAGTACGTAAGTTAATCTCCAATTGATGTATGTATAGCGTTATTAAACTTCTTTATAACATAACTGGTAACCAGATACAAATTAGTTGAACCTCTAGTTTGTATATACTACTACTGAATACCAAGTACGTAAGTTAACCCTCAATTGATGTATGTCTAGCGTTATTTAACTTTGTCGCTACCTATTTCATAACGGGTAACCAGATACAAATTAGTTGAACCTCTAGTTTGTATACACTACTACTAGATACCAAGTACGTAAGTTAACCTTCAATTGATGTATGTCTAGCGTTATTAAACTTTTTGTATAAGATAACTGGTAACCAGATACAAATTAGCTGAACCTCTAGTTTGTATACACTACTACTAGATACCAAGTACGTAAGTTAACCTCCAATTGATGTATGTCTAGCGTTATTAAACATTTTCTATAACATAACCGGTAACCAGATACAAATTAGTTGAACCTCTAGTTTGAATACACTACTACTGGATACCAAGTACGTAAGTTAACCTCCAATTGATGTATGTCTAGCGTTATTAAACTTTTTCTATAACATAACTGGTAACCAGATACAAATTAGTTGAACCTCTAGTTTGTATATACTACTACTGAATACCAATTACGTAAGTTAACCTTCAATTGATGTATGTCTAGCGTTACTAAACTTTGTTGCTACATATTACATAACTGGTAACCAGATACAAATTAGTTGAACCTCTAGTTTGTATACACTACTACTAGATACCAAGTACGTAAGTTAACCTCCAATTGATGTATGTCTAGCGTTATTAAACTTTGTCTATAACATAACCGGTAACCAGATACAAATTAGTTGAACCTCTAGTTTGAATACACTACTACTGGATACCAAGTACGTAAGTTAACCTCCAATTGATGTATGTCTAGCGTTATTAAACTTTTTCTATAACATAACTGGTAACCAGATACAAATTAGTTGAACCTCTAATTGGTATATACTACTGCTGAATACCAAGTATGTAAGTTAACCTCCAATTGATGTATGCCTAGCGTTATTAAACTTTGTCGCTACCTATTACATAACTGGTAACCAGATACAAATTAGTTGAACCTCTAGTTTGAATACACTACTACTAGATATTAAGTACGTAAGTTAACCTCCAATTGATGTATGTCTAGCGTTATTAAACTTTTTCTATAACATAACCGGTAACCAGATACAAATTAGTTGAACCTCTAGTTTGTACACACTACTACTGAATACCAAGTACGTAAGTTAATCTCCAATTGATGTATGTATAGCGTTATTAAACTTTTTCTATAACATAACTGGTAACCAGATACAAATTAGTTGAACCTCTAATTTGTATATACTACTACTGAATACCAAGTACGTAAGTTAATCTCCAATTGATGTATGTATAGCGTTATTAAACTTTTTCTATAACATAACTGGTAACCAGATACAAATTAATTGAACCTCTAGTTTGTACACACTACTACTGAATACCAAGTACGTAAGTTAATCTCCAATTGATGTATGTATAGCGTTAATAAACTTTTTCTATAACATAACTGGTAACCAGATACAAATTAGTTGAACCTCTAGTTTGTATATACTACTACTGAATACCAAGTACGTAAGTTAACCTTCAATTGATGTATGTCTAGCGTTAATAAACTTTGTCGTTACCTATTACATAACCGGCAACCAGATACAAATTAGTTGAACCTCTAGTTTGTATACACTACTACTGGATACCAAGTACGTAAGTTAATCTCCAATTGATGTATGTATAGCGTTATTAAACTTTTTCTATAACATAACTGGTAACCAGATACAAATTAATTGAACCTCTAGTTTGTATACACTACTACTGAATACCAAGTACGTAAGTTAACCTTCAATTGATGTATGTCTAGCGTTATTAAACTTTGTCGCTACCTATTACATAACCGGTAACCAGATACAAATTAGTTGAACCTCTAGTTTGAATACACTACTACTGGATACCAAGTACGTAAGTTAATCTCCAATTGATGTATGTATAGCGTTATTAAACTTTTTCTATAACATAACTGGTAACCAGATACAAATTAGTTGAACCTCTAGTTTGTATATACTACTACTGAATACCAAGTACGTAAATTAACCTTCAATTGATGTATGTCTAGCGTTATTAAACTTTGTCGCCACCTATTACATAACTGGTAACCAGATACAAATTAGTTGAACCTCTAGTTTGTATACACTACTACTAGATACCAAGTACGTAAGTTAACCTCCAATTGATGTATGTCTAGCGTTATTAAACTTTTTCTATAACATAACCGGTAACCAGATACAAATTAGTTGAACCTCTAGTTTGAATACACTACTACTGGATACCAAGTACGTAAATTAACCTTCAATTGATGTATGTCTAGCGTTATTAAACTTTGTCGCCACCTATTACATAACTGGTAACCAGATACAAATTAGTTGAAGCTCTAGTTTGAATACACTACTACTGGATACCAAGTACGTAAGTTAATCTCCAATCGATGTATGTATAGCGTTATTAAACTTTTTTATAACATAACTGGTAACCAGATACAAATTAGTTGAACCTCTAGTTTGTATATACTACTACTGAATACCAAGTACGTAAGTTAACCTTCAATTGATGTATGTCTAGCGTTATTTAACTTTGTCGCTACCTATTACATAACTGGTAACCAGATACAAATTAGTTGAACCTCTAGTTTGTATACACTACTACTAGATACCAAGTACGTAAGTTAACCTTCAATTGATGTATGTCTAGCGTTATTAAACTTTTGTATAACATAACTGGTAACCAGATACAAATTAGTTGAACCTCTAGTTTGTATATACTACTACTGAATACCAAGTACGTAAGTTAACCTTCAATTGATGTATGTCTAGCGTCATTAAACTTTGTCGCTAACTATTACATAACTGGTAACCAGATACAAATTAGTTGAACCTCTAGTTTGTATACACTACTACTAGATACCAAGTACGTAAGTTAACCTTCAATTGATGTATGTCTAGCGTTATTAAACTTTGTCTATAACATAACCGGTAACCAGATACAAATTAGTTGAACCTCTAGTTTGAATACACTACTACTGGATACCAAGTACGTAAGTTAACCTCCAATTGATGTATGTCTAGCGTTATTAAACTTTTTCTATAACATAACTGGTAACCAGATACAAATTAGTTGAACCTCTAATTGGTATATACTACTGCTGAATACCAAGTATGTAAGTTAACCTCCAATTGATGTATGCCTAGCGTTATTAAACTTTGTCGCTACCTATTACATAACTGGTAACCAGATACAAATTAGTTGAACCTCTAGTTTGAATACACTACTACTAGATACTAAGTACGTAAGTTAACCTCCAATTGATGTATGTCTAGCGTTATTAAACTTTTTCTATAACATAACCGGTAACCAGATACAAATTAGTTGAACCTCTAGTTTGTACACACTACTACTGAATACCAAGTACGTAAGTTAATCTCCAATTGATGTATGTCTAGCGTTATTAAACTTTTTCTATAACATAACCGGTAACCAGATACAAATTAGTTGAACCTCTAGTTTGAATACACTACTACTGGATACCAAGTACGTAAGTTAATCTCCAATCGATGTATGTATAGCGTTATTAAACTTTTTTATAACATAACTGGTAACCAGATACAAATTAATTGAACCTCTAGTTTGTATACACTACTACTGAATACCAAGTACGTAAGTTAACCTTCAATTGATGTATGTCTAGCGTTATTAAACTTTTTCTATAACATAACCGGTAACCAGATACAAATTAGTTGAACCTCTAGTTTGAATACACTACTACTGGATACCAAGTACGTAAGTTAATCTCCAATTGATGTATGTATAGCGTTATTAAACTTTTTCTATAACATAACTGGTAACCAGATACAAATTAGTTGAACCTCTAGTTTGAATACACTACTACTGGATACCAAGTACGTAAGTTATTCTCCAATTGATGTATGTATAGCGTTATTAAACTTTTTCTATAACATAACTGGTAACCAGATACAAATTAGTTGAACCTCTAGTTTGTATATACTACTACTGAATACCAAGTACGTAAATTAACCTTCAATTGATGTATGTCTAGCGTTATTAAACTTTGTCGCCACCTATTACATAACTGGTAACCAGATACAAATTAGTTGAACCTCTAGTTTGAATACACTACTACTGGATACCAAGTACGTAAGTTAATCTCCAATCGATGTATGTATAGCGTTATTAAACTTTTTTATAACATAACTGGTAACCAGATACAAATTAGTTGAACCTCTAGTTTGTATATACTACTACTGAATACCAAGTACGTAAATTAACCTTCAATTGATGTATGTCTAGCGTTATTAAACTTTGTCGCCACCTATTACATAACTGGTAACCAGATACAAATTAGTTGAACCTCTAGTTTGAATACACTACTACTGGATACCAAGTACGTAAGTTAATCTCCAATCGATGTATGTATAGCGTTATTAAACTTTTTTATAACATAACTGGTAACCAGATACAAATTAGTTGAACCTCTAGTTTGAATACACTACTACTGGATACCAAGTACGTAAGTTAACCTCCAATTGATGTATGTCTAGCGTTATTAAACTTTTTCTATAACATAACCGTTAACCAGATACAAATTAGTTGAACCTCTAGTTTGAATACACTACTACTGGATACCAAGTACGTAAGTTAATCTCCAATTGATGTATGTATAGCGTTATTAAACTTTTTCTATAACATAACTGGTAACCAGATACAAATTAGTTGAACCTCTAGTTTGTATATACTACTACTGAATACCAAGTACGTAAATTAACCTTCAATTGATGTATGTCTAGCGTTATTAAACTTTGTCGCCACCTATTACATAACTGGTAACCAGATACAAATTAGTTGAACCTCTAGTTTGAATACACTACTACTGGATACCAAGTACGTAAGTTAATCTCCAATCGATGTATGTATAGCGTTATTAAACTTTTTTATAACATAACTGGTAACCAGATACAAATTAGTTGAACCTCTAGTTTGAATACACTACTACTGGATACCAAGTACGTAAATTAACCTTCAATTGATGTATGTCTAGCGTTATCAAACTTTGTCGTTACCTATTACATAACCGGTAACCAGATACAAATTAGTTGAACCTCTAGTTTGAATACACTACTACTGGATACCAAGTACGTAAGTTAATCTCCAATTGATGTATGTATAGCGTTATTAAACTTTTTCTATAACATAACTGGTAACCAGATACAAATTAGTTGAACCTCTAGTTTGAATACACTACTACTGGATACCAAGTACGTAAGTTAATCTCCAATTGATGTATGTATAGCGTTATTAAACTTCTTTATAACATAACTGGTAACCAGATACAAATTAGTTGAACCTCTAGTTTGTATATACTACTACTGAATACCAAGTACGTAAGTTAACCCTCAATTGATGTATGTCTAGCGTTATTTAACTTTGTCGCTACCTATTACATAACGGGTAACCAGATACAAATTAGTTGAACCTCTAGTTTGTATACACTACTACTAGATACCAAGTACGTAAGTTAACCTTCAATTGATGTATGTCTAGCGTTATTAAACTTTTTGTATAAGATAACTGGTAACCAGATACAAATTAGCTGAACCTCTAGTTTGTATACACTACTACTAGATACCAAGTACGTAAGTTAACCTCCAATTGATGTATGTCTAGCGTTATTAAACATTTTCTATAACATAACCGGTAACCAGATACAAATTAGTTGAACCTCTAGTTTGAATACACTACTACTGGATACCAAGTACGTAAGTTAACCTCCAATTGATGTATGTCTAGCGTTATTAAACTTTTTCTATAACATAACTGGTAACCAGATACAAATTAGTTGAACCTCTAGTTTGTATATACTACTACTGAATACCAATTACGTAAGTTAACCTTCAATTGATGTATGTCTAGCGTTACTAAACTTTGTTGCTACATATTACATAACTGGTAACCAGATACAAATTAGTTGAACCTCTAGTTTGTATACACTACTACTAGATACCAAGTACGTAAGTTAACCTCCAATTGATGTATGTCTAGCGTTATTAAACTTTGTCTATAACATAACCGGTAACCAGATACAAATTAGTTGAACCTCTAGTTTGAATACACTACTACTGGATACCAAGTACGTAAGTTAACCTCCAATTGATGTATGTCTAGCGTTATTAAACTTTTTCTATAACATAACTGGTAACCAGATACAAATTAGTTGAACCTCTAATTGGTATATACTACTGCTGAATACCAAGTATGTAAGTTAACCTCCAATTGATGTATGCCTAGCGTTATTAAACTTTGTCGCTACCTATTACATAACTGGTAACCAGATACAAATTAGTTGAACCTCTAGTTTGAATACACTACTACTAGATACTAAGTACGTAAGTTAACCTCCAATTGATGTATGTCTAGCGTTATTAAACTTTTTCTATAACATAACCGGTAACCAGATACAAATTAGTTGAACCTCTAGTTTGTACACACTACTACTGAATACCAAGTACGTAAGTTAATCTCCAATTGATGTATGTATAGCGTTATTAAACTTTTTCTATAACATAACTGGTAACCAGATACAAATTAGTTGAACCTCTAATTTGTATATACTACTACTGAATACCAAGTACGTAAGTTAATCTCCAATTGATGTATGTATAGCGTTATTAAACTTTTTCTATAACATAACTGGTAACCAGATACAAATTAATTGAACCTCTAGTTTGTACACACTACTACTGAATACCAAGTACGTAAGTTAATCTCCAATTGATGTATGTATAGCGTTAATAAACTTTTTCTATAACATAACTGGTAACCAGATACAAATTAGTTGAACCTCTAGTTTGTATATACTACTACTGAATACCAAGTACGTAAGTTAACCTTCAATTGATGTATGTCTAGCGTTAATAAACTTTGTCGTTACCTATTACATAACCGGCAACCAGATACAAATTAGTTGAACCTCTAGTTTGTATACACTACTACTGGATACCAAGTACGTAAGTTAATCTCCAATTGATGTATGTATAGCGTTATTAAACTTTTTCTATAACATAACTGGTAACCAGATACAAATTAATTGAACCTCTAGTTTGTATACACTACTACTGAATACCAAGTACGTAAGTTAACCTTCAATTGATGTATGTCTAGCGTTATTAAACTTTGTCGCTACCTATTACATAACCGGTAACCAGATACAAATTAGTTGAACCTCTAGTTTGAATACACTACTACTGGATACCAAGTACGTAAGTTAATCTCCAATTGATGTATGTATAGCGTTATTAAACTTTTTCTATAACATAACTGGTAACCAGATACAAATTAGTTGAACCTCTAGTTTGTATATACTACTACTGAATACCAAGTACGTAAATTAACCTTCAATTGATGTATGTCTAGCGTTATTAAACTTTGTCGCCACCTATTACATAACTGGTAACCAGATACAAATTAGTTGAACCTCTAGTTTGTATACACTACTACTAGATACCAAGTACGTAAGTTAACCTCCAATTGATGTATGTCTAGCGTTATTAAACTTTTTCTATAACATAACCGGTAACCAGATACAAATTAGTTGAACCTCTAGTTTGAATACACTACTACTGGATACCAAGTGCGTAAATTAACCTTCAATTGATGTATGTCTAGCGTTATTAAACTTTGTCGCCACCTATTACATAACTGGTAACCAGATACAAATTAGTTGAACCTCTAGTTTGAATACACTACTACTGGATACCAAGTACGTAAGTTAATCTCCAATCGATGTATGTATAGCGTTATTAAACTTTTTTATAACATAACTGGTAACCAGATACAAATTAGTTGAACCTCTAGTTTGTATATACTACTACTGAATACCAAGTACGTAAGTTAACCTTCAATTGATGTATGTCTAGCGTTATTTAACTTTGTCGCTACCTATTACATAACTGGTAACCAGATACAAATTAGTTGAACCTCTAGTTTGTATACACTACTACTAGATACCAAGTACGTAAGTTAACCTTCAATTGATGTATGTCTAGCGTTATTAAACTTTTGTATAACATAACTGGTAACCAGATACAAATTAGTTGAACCTCTAGTTTGTATATACTACTACTGAATACCAAGTACGTAAGTTAACCTTCAATTGATGTATGTCTAGCGTCATTAAACTTTGTCGCTAACTATTACATAACTGGTAACCAGATACAAATTAGTTGAACCTCTAGTTTGTATACACTACTACTAGATACCAAGTACGTAAGTTAACCTCCAATTGATGTATGTCTAGCGTTATTAAACTTTGTCTATAACATAACCGGTAACCAGATACAAATTAGTTGAACCTCTAGTTTGAATACACTACTACTGGATACCAAGTACGTAAGTTAACCTCCAATTGATGTATGTCTAGCGTTATTAAACTTTTTCTATAACATAACTGGTAACCAGATACAAATTAGTTGAACCTCTAATTGGTATATACTACTGCTGAATACCAAGTATGTAAGTTAACCTCCAATTGATGTATGCCTAGCGTTATTAAACTTTGTCGCTACCTATTACATAACTGGTAACCAGATACAAATTAGTTGAACCTCTAGTTTGAATACACTACTACTAGATACTAAGTACGTAAGTTAACCTCCAATTGATGTATGTCTAGCGTTATTAAACTTTTTCTATAACATAACCGGTAACCAGATACAAATTAGTTGAACCTCTAGTTTGTACACACTACTACTGAATACCAAGTACGTAAGTTAATCTCCAATT
The DNA here is from genome assembly GCA_947563755.1 of Lochmaea crataegi. Classification (NCBI taxonomy): domain Eukaryota; kingdom Metazoa; phylum Arthropoda; class Insecta; order Coleoptera; family Chrysomelidae; genus Lochmaea; species Lochmaea crataegi. Next base: position 1,249,817 of record OX387435.1, read on the forward strand.
GATGTATGTATAGCGTTATTAAACTTTTTCTATAACATAACTGGTAACCAGATACAAATTAGTTGAACCTCTAATTTGTATATACTACTACTGAATACCAAGTACGTAAGTTAATCTCCAATTGATGTATGTATAGCGTTATTAAACTTTTTCTATAACATAACTGGTAACCAGATACAAATTAATTGAACCTCTAGTTTGTACACACTACTACTGAATACCAAGTACGTAAGTTAATCTCCAATTGATGTATGTATAGCGTTAATAAACTTTTTCTCTAACATAACTGGTAACCAGATACAAATTAGTTGAACCTCTAGTTTGTATATACTACTACTGAATACCAAGTACGTAAGTTAACCTTCAATTGATGTATGTCTAGCGTTATTAAACTTTGTCGTTACCTATTACATAACCGGCAACCAGATACAAATTAGTTGAACCTCTAGTTTGTATAGACTACTACTGGATACCAAGTACGTAAGTTAATCTCCAATTGATGTATGTATAGCGTTATTAAACTTTTTCTATAACATAACTGGTAACCAGATACAAATTAATTGAACCTCTAGTTTGTATACACTACTACTGAATACCAAGTACGTAAGTTAACCTTCAATTGATGTATGTCTAGCGTTATTAAACTTTGTCGCTACCTATTACATAACCGGTAACCAGATACAAATTAGTTGAACCTCTAGTTTGAATACACTACTACTGGATACCAAGTACCTAAGTTAATCTCCAATTGATGTATGTATAGCGTTATTAAACTTTTTCTATAACATAACTGGTAACCAGATACAAATTAGTTGAACCTCTAGTTTGTATATACTACTACTGAATACCAAGTACGTAAATTAACCTTCAATTGATGTATGTCTAGCGTTATTAAACTTTGTCGCCACCTATTACATAACTGGTAACCAGATACAAATTAGTTGAACCTCTAGTTTGTATACACTACTACTAGATACCAAGTACGTAAGTTAACCTCCAATTGATGTATGTCTAGCGTTATTAAACTTTTTCTATAACATAACCGGTAACCAGATACAAATTAGTTGAACCTCTAGTTTGAATACACTACTACTGGATACCAAGTACGTAAATTAACCTTCAATTGATGTATGTCTAGCGTTATTAAACTTTGTCGCCACCTATTACATAACTGGTAACCAGATACAAATTAGTTGAACCTCTAGTTTGAATACACTACTACTGGATACCAAGTACGTAAGTTAATCTCCAATCGATGTATGTATAGCGTTATTAAACTTTTTTATAACATAACTGGTAACCAGATACAAATTAGTTGAACCTCTAGTTTGTATATACTACTACTGAATACCAAGTACGTAAGTTAACCTTCAATTGATGTATGTCTAGCGTTATTTAACTTTGTCGCTACCTATTACATAACCGGTAACCAGATACAAATTAGTTGAACCTCTAGTTTGAATACACTACTACTGGATACCAAGTACGTAAGTTAACCTCCAATTGATGTATGTCTAGCGTTATTAAACTTTTTCTATAACATAACTGGTAACCAGATACAAATTAGTTGAACCTCTAGTTTGTATATACTACTACTGAATACCAAGTACGTAAGTTAACCTTCAATTGATGTATGTCTAGCGTCATTAAACTTTGTCGCTAACTATTACATAACTGGTAACCAGATACAAATTAGTTGAACCTCTAGTTTGTATACACTACTACTAGATACCAAGTACGTAAGTTAACCTTCAATTGATGTATGTCTAGCGTTATTAAACTTTTTCTATAACATAACTGGTAACCAGATACAAATTAGTTGAACCTCTAGTTTGTATATACTACTACTGAATACCAAGTACGTAAGTTAACCTTCAATTGATGTATGTCTAGCGTTATTAAACTTTGTCGATACCTATTACATAACCGGTAACCAGATACAAATTAGTTGAACCTCTAGTTTGAATACACTACTACTGGATACCAAGTACGTAAGTTAATCTCCAATTGATGTATGTATCGCGTTATTAAACTTTTTCTATAACATAACTGGTAACCAGATACAAATTAGTTGAACCTCTAGTTTGTATATACTACTACTGAATACCAAGTACGTAAGTTAACCTTCAATTGATGTATGTCTAGCGTTATTAAACTTTGTCGCTTCCTATTACATAACCGGTAACCAGATACAAATTAGTTGAACCTCTAGTTTGAATACACTACTACTGGATACCAAGTACGTAAGTTAATCTCCAATTGATGTATGTATAGCGTTATTAAACTTTTTCTATAACATAACTGGTAACCAGATACAAATTAGTTGAACCTCTAGTTTGTATATACTACTACTGAATACCAAGTACGTAAATTAACCTTCAATTGATGTATGTCTAGCGTTATTAAACTTTGTCGCCACCTATTACATAACTGGTAACCAGATACAAATTAGTTGAACCTCTAGTTTGTATACACTACTACTAGATACCAAGTACGTAAGTTAACCTCCAATTGATGTATGTCTAGCGTTATTAAACTTTTTCTATAACATAACTGGTAACAAGATACAAATTAGTTGAACCTCTAGTTTGTACACACTACTACTGAATACCAAGTACGTAAGTTAATCTCCAATTGATGTATGTATAGCGTTATTAAACTTTTTCTATAACATAACTGGTAACCAGATACAAATTAGTTGAACCTCTAGTTTGTATATACTACTACTGAATACCAAGTACGTAAGTTAACCTTCAATTGATGTATGTCTAGCGTTATCAAACTTTGTCGTTACCTATTACATAACCGGTAACCAGATACAAATTAGTTGAACCTCTAGTTTGAATACACTACTACTGGATACCAAGTACGTAAGTTAATCTCCAATTGATGTATGTATAGCGTTATTAAACTTTTTCTATAACATAACTGGTAACCAGATACAAATTAGTTGAACCTCTAGTTTGAATACACTACTACTGGATACCAAGTACGTAAGTTAATCTCCAATTGATGTATGTATAGCGTTATTAAACTTCTTTATAACATAACTGGTAACCAGATACAAATTAGTTGAACCTCTAGTTTGTATATACTACTACTGAATACCAAGTACGTAAGTTAACCCTCAATTGATGTATGTCTAGCGTTATTTAACTTTGTCGCTACCTATTACATAACGGGTAACCAGATACAAATTAGTTGAACCTCTAGTTTGTATACACTACTACTGAATACCAAGTACGTAAGTTAACCTTCAATTGATGTATGTCTAGCGTTATCAAACTTTGTCGCTACCTATTACATAACCGGTAACCAGATACAAATTAGTTGAACCTCTAGTTTGAATACACTACTACTGGATACCAAGTACGTAAGTTAATCTCCAATTGATGTATGTATAGCGTTATTAAACTTTTTCTATAACATAACTGGTAACCAGATACAAATTAGTTGAACCTCCAGTTTGTATATACTACTACTGAATACCAAGTACGTAAATTAACCTTCAATTGATGTATGTCTAGCGTTATTAAACTTTGTCGCCACCTATTACATAACTGGTAACCAGATACAAATTAGTTGAACCTCTAGTTTGTATACACTACTACTAGATACCAAGTACGTAAGTTAACCTCCAATTGATGTATGTCTAGCGTTATTAAACTTTTTCTATAACATAACCGGTAACCAGATACAAATTAGTTGAACCTCTAGTTTGAATACACTACTACTGGATACCAAGTACGTAAATTAACCTTCAATTGATGTATGTCTAGCGTTATTAAACTTTGTCGCCACCTATTACATAACTGGTAACCAGATACAAATTAGTTGAAGCTCTAGTTTGAATACACTACTACTGGATACCAAGTACGTAAGTTAATCTCCAATCGATGTATGTATAGCGTTATTAAACTTTTTTATAACATAACTGGTAACCAGATACAAATTAGTTGAACCTCTAGTTTGTATATACTACTACTGAATACCAAGTACGTAAGTTAACCTTCAATTGATGTATGTCTAGCGTTATTTAACTTTGTCGCTACCTATTACATAACTGGTAACCAGATACAAATTAGTTGAACCTCTAGTTTGTATACACTACTACTAGATACCAAGTACGTAAGTTAACCTTCAATTGATGTATGTCTAGCGTTATTAAACTTTTGTATAACATAACTGGTAACCAGATACAAATTAGTTGAACCTCTAGTTTGTATATACTACTACTGAATACCAAGTACGTAAGTTAACCTTCAATTGATGTATGTCTAGCGTCATTAAACTTTGTCGCTAACTATTACATAACTGGTAACCAGATACAAATTAGTTGAACCTCTAGTTTGTATACACTACTACTAGATACCAAGTACGTAAGTTAACCTTCAATTGATGTATGTCTAGCGTTATTAAACTTTGTCTATAACATAACCGGTAACCAGATACAAATTAGTTGAACCTCTAGTTTGAATACACTACTACTGGATACCAAGTACGTAAGTTAACCTCCAATTGATGTATGTCTAGCGTTATTAAACTTTTTCTATAACATAACTGGTAACCAGATACAAATTAGTTGAACCTCTAGTTTGTATATACTACTACTGAATACCAAGTACGTAAGTTAACCTTCAATTGATGTATGTCTAGCGTCATTAAACTTTGTCGCTAACTATTACATAACTGGTAACCAGATACAAATTAGTTGAACCTCTAGTTTGTATACACTACTACTAGATACCAAGTACGTAAGTTAACCTCCAATTGATGTATGTCTAGCGTTATTAAACTTTTTCTATAACATAACCGGTAACCAGATACAAATTAGTTGAACCTCTAGTTTGTATACACTACTACTAGATGCCAAGTACGTAAGTCAACCTTCAATTGATGTATGTCTAGCGTTATTAAACTTTTTCTATAACATAACTGGTAACCAGATACAAATTAGTTGAACCTCTAGTTTGTATATACTACTACTGAATACCAAGTACGTAAGTTAACCTTCAATTGATGTATGTCTAGCGTTATTAAACTTTGTCGTTACCTATTACATAACCGGTAACCAGATACAAATTAGTTGAACCTCTAGTTTGAATACACTACTACTGGATACCAAGTACGTAAGTTAATCTCCAATTGATGTATGTATCGCGTTATTAAACTTTTTCTATAACATAACTGGTAACCAGATACAAATTAGTTGAACCTCTAGATTGTATATACTACTACTGAATACCAAGTACGTAAGTTAACCTTCAATTGATGTATGTCTAGCGTTATTAAACTTTGTCGCTTCCTATTACATAACCGGTAACCAGATACAAATTAGTTGAACCTCTAGTTTGAATACACTACTACTGGATACCAAGTACGTAAGTTAATCTCCAATTGATGTATGTATAGCGTTATTAAACTTTTTCTATAACATAACTGGTAACCAGATACAAATTAGTTGAACCTCTAGTTTGTATATACTACTACTGAATACCAAGTACGTAAATTAACCTTCAATTGATGTATGTCTAGCGTTATTAAACTTTGTCGCCACCTATTACATAACTGGTAACCAGATACAAATTAGTTGAACCTCTAGTTTGTATACACTACTACTAGATACCAAGTACGTAAGTTAACCTCCAATTGATGTATGTCTAGCGTTATTAAACTTTTTCTATAACATAACTGGTAACCAGATACAAATTAGTTGAACCTCTAGTTTGTACACACTACTACTGAATACCAAGTACGTAAGTTAATCTCCAATTGATGTATGTATAGCGTTATTAAACTTTTTCTATAACATAACTGGTAACCAGATACAAATTAGTTGAACCTCTAGTTTGTATATACTACTACTGAATACCAAGTACGTAAGTTAACCTTCAATTGATGTATGTCTAGCGTTATTAAACTTTGTCGCTACCTATTACATAACCGGTAACCAGATACAAATTAGTTGAACCTCTAGTTTGAATACACTACTACTGGATACCAAGTACGTAAGTTAATCTCCAATTGATGTATGTCTAGCGTTATTAAACTTTTTCTATAACATAACTGGTAACCAGATACAAATTAGTTGAACCTCTAGTTTGAATACACTACTACTGGATACCAAGTACGTAAGTTAATCTCCAATTGATGTATGTATAGCGTTATTAAACTTTTTTATAACATAACTGGTAACCAGATACAAATTAGTTGAACCTCTAGTTTGTATATACTACTACTGAATACCAAGTACGTAAGTTAACCTTCAATTGATGTATGTCTAGCGTTATTTAACTTTGTCGCTACCTATTACATAACTGGTAACCAGATACAAATTAGTTGAACCTCTAGTTTGTATACACTACTACTAGATACCAAGTACGTGAGTTAACCTTCAATTGATGTATGTCTAGCGTTATTAAACTTTTTGTATAAGATAACTGGTAACCAGATACAAATTAGTTGAACCTCTAGTTTGAATACACTACTACTGGATACCAAGTACGTAAGTTAACCTCCAATTGATGTATGTCTAGCGTTATTAAACTTTTTCTATAACATAACTGGTAACCAGATACAAATTAGTTGAACCTCTAGTTTGAATACACTACTACTAGATACTAAGTACGTGAGTTAACCTCCAATTGATGTATGTCTAGCGTTATTAAACTTTGTCTATAACATAACCGGTAACCAGATACAAATTAGTTGAACCTCTAGTTTGAATACACTACTACTGGATACCAAGTACGTAAGTTAACCTCCAATTGATGTATGTCTAGCGTTATTAAACTTTTTCTATAACATAACTGGTAACCAGATACAAATTAGTTGAACCTCTAATTTGTATATACTACTACTGAATACCAATTATGTAAGTTAACCTCCAATTGATGTATGCCTAGCGTTATTAAACTTTGTCGCTACCTATTACATAACTGGTAACCAGATACAAATTAGTTGAACCTCTAGTTTGAATACACTACTACTAGATACTAAGTACGTAAGTTAACCTCCAATTGATGTATGTCTAGCGTTATTAAACTTTTTCTATAACATAACTGGTAACCAGATACAAATTAGTTGAACCTCTAATTTGTATATACTACTACTGAATACCAATTATGTAAGTTAACCTCCAATTGATGTATGCCTAGCGTTATTAAACTTTGTCGCTACCTATTACATAACTGGTAACCAGATACAAATTAGTTGAACCTCTTGTTTGAATACACTACTACTAGATACTAAGTACGTAAGTTAACCTCCAATTGATGTATGTCTAGCGTTATTAAACTTTTTCTATAACATAACCGGTAACCAGATACAAATTAGTTGAACCTCTAGTTTGTATACACTACTACTAGATACCAAGTACGTAAGTTAACCTCCAATTGATGTATGTCTAGCGTTATTAAACTTTTTCTATAACATAACCGGTAACCAGATACAAATTAGTTGAACCTCTAGTTTGTACACACTACTACTGAATACCAAGTACGTAAGTTAATCTCCAATTGATGTATGTATAGCGTTATCAAACTTTTTCTATAACATAACTGGTAACCAGATACAAATTAGTTGAACCTCTAGTTTGTATATACTACTACTGAATACCAAGTACGTAAGTTAACCTTCAATTGATGTATGTCTAGCGTTATTAAACTTTGTCGCTACCTATTACATAACCGGTAACCAGATACAAATTAGTTGAACCTCTAGTTTGAATACACTACTACTGGATACCAAGTACGTAAGTTAATCTCCAATTGATGTATGTCTAGCGTTATTAAACTTTTTCTATAACATAACTGGTAACCAGATACAAATTAGTTGAACCTCTAGTTTGAATACACTACTACTGGATACCAAGTACGTAAGTTAATCTCCAATTGATGTATGTATAGCGTTATTAAACTTTTTTTATAACATAACTGGTAACCAGATACAAATTAGTTGAACCTCTAGTTTGTATATACTACTACTGAATACCAAGTACGTAAGTTAACCTTCAATTGATGTATGTCTAGCGTTATTTAACTTTGTCGCTACCTATTACATAACTGGTAACCAGATACAAATTAGTTGAACCTCTAGTTTGTATACACTACTACTAGATACCAAGTACGTGAGTTAACCTTCAATTGATGTATGTCTAGCGTTATTAAACTTTTTGTATAAGATAACTGGTAACCAGATACAAATTAGCTGAACCTCTAGTTTGTATACACTACTACTAGATACCAAGTACGTAAGTTAACCTCCAATTGATGTATGTCTAGCGTTATTAAACATTTTCTATAACATAACCGGTAACCAGATACAAATTAGTTGAACCTCTAGTTTGAATACACTACTACTGGATACCAAGTACGTAAGTTAACCTCCAATTGATGTATGTCTAGCGTTATTAAACTTTTTCTATAACATAACTGGTAACCAGATACAAATTAGTTGAACCTCTAGTTTGTATATACTACTACTGAATACCAATTACGTAAGTTAACCTTCAATTGATGTATGTCTAGCGTTATTAAACTTTGTTGCTACATATTACATAACTGGTAACCAGATACAAATTAGTTGAACCTCTAGTTTGTATACACTACTACTAGATACCAAGTACGTAAGTTAACCTCCAATTGATGTATGTCTAGCGTTATTAAACTTTGTCTATAACATAGCCGGTAACCAGATACAAATTAGTTGAACCTCTAGTTTGAATACACTACTACTGGATACCAAGTACGTAAGTTAACCTCCAATTGATGTATGTCTAGCGTTATTAAACTTTTTCTATAACATAACTGGTAACCAGATACAAATTAGTTGAACCTCTAATTGGTATATACTACTGCTGAATACCAAGTATGTAAGTTAACCTCCAATTGATGTATGCCTAGCGTTATTAAACTTTGTCGCTACCTATTACATAACTGGTAACCAGATACAAATTAGTTGAACCTCTAGTTTGAATACACTACTACTAGATACTAAGTACGTAAGTTAACCTCCAATTGATGTATGTCTAGCGTTATTAAACTTTTTCTATAACATAACCGGTAACCAGATACAAATTAGTTGAACCTCTAGTTTGTACACACTACTACTGAATACCAAGTACGTAAGTTAATCTCCAATTGATGTATGTATAGCGTTATTAAACTTTTTCTATAACATAACTGGTAACCAGATACAAATTAGTTGAACCTCTAATTTGTATATACTACTACTGAATACCAAGTACGTAAGTTAATCTCCAATTGATGTATGTATAGCGTTATTAAACTTTTTCTATAACATAACTGGTAACCAGATACAAATTAGTTGAACCTCTAATTTGTATATACTACAACTGAATACCAAGTATGTAAGTTAACCTCCAATTGATGTATGCCTAGCGTTATTAAACTTTGTCGCTACCTATTACATAACTGGTAACCAGATACAAATTAGTTGAACCTCTAGTTTGTATACACTACTACTAGATACCAAGTACGTAAGTTAACCTCCAATTGATGTATGTCTAGCGTTATTAAACTTTTTCTATAACATAACCGGTAACCAGATAGAAATTAGTTGAACCTCTAGTTTGAATACACTACTACTGGATACCAAGTACGTAAGTTAACCTCCAATTGATGAATGACTAGCATTATTAAACTTTTTCTATAACATAACTGGTAACCAGATACAAATTAGTTGAACCTCTAGTTTGTATATACTACTACTGAATACCAATTACTTAAGTTAACCTTCAATTGATGTATGTCTAGCGTTATTAAACTTTGTCGCTCCATATTACATAACTGGTAACCAGATACAAATTGGTTGAACCTCTAGTTTGTATACTCCACTACTAGATACCAAGTACGTAAGTTAACCTCCAATTGATGTATGTCTAGCGTTATTAAACTTTGTCTATAACATAACCGGTAACCAGATACAAATTAGTTGAACCTCTAGTTTGAATACACTACTACTGGATACCAAGTACGTAAGTTAACCTCCAATTGATGTATGTCTAGCGTTATTAAACTTTTTCTATAACATAACTGGTAATCAGATACAAATTAGTTGAACCTCTAATTTGTATATACTACTACTGAATACCAATTATGTAAGTTAACCTCCAATTGATGTATGCCTAGCGTTATTAAACTTTGTCGCTACCTATTACATAACTGGTAACCAGATACAAATTAGTTGAACCTCTAGTTTGAATACACTACTACTAGATACTAAGTACGTAAGTTAACCTCCAATTGATGTATGTCTAGCGTTATTAAACTTTTTCTATAACATAACCGGTAACCAGATACAAATTAGTTGAACCTCTAGTTTGTATACACTACTACTAGATACCAAGTACGTAAGTTAACCTCCAATTGATGTATGTCTAGCGTTATTAAACTTTTTCTATAACATAACCGGTAACCAGATACAAATTAGTTGAACCTCTAGTTTGTACACACTACTACTGAATACCAAGTACGTAAGTTAATCTCCAATTGATGTATGTATAGCGTTATCAAACTTTTTCTATAACATAACTGGTAACCAGATACAAATTAGTTGAACCTCTAGTTTGTATATACTACTACTGAATACCAAGTACGTAAGTTAACCTTCAATTGATGTATGTCTAGCGTTATTAAACTTTGTCGTTACCTATTACATAACCGGTAACCAGATACAAATTAGTTGAACCTCTAGTTTGAATACACTACTACTGGATACCAAGTACGTAAGTTAATCTCCAATTGATGTATGTATAGCGTTATTAAACTTTTTCTATAACATAACTGGTAACCAGATACAAATTAGTTGAACCTCTAGTTTGTATATACTACTACTGAATACCAAGTACGTAAGTTAAACTTCAATTGATGTATGTCTAGCGTTATTAAACTTTGTCGTTACCTATTACATAACCGGTAACCAGATACAAATTAGTTGAACCTCTAGTTTGAATACACTACTACTGGATACCAAGTACGTAAGTTAATCTCCAATTGATGTATGTATAGCGTTATTAAACTTTTTCTATAACATAACTGGTAACCAGATACAAATTAGTTGATCCTCTAGTTTGAATACACTACTACTGGATACCAAGTACGTAAGTTAATCTCCAATTGATGTATGTATAGCGTTATTAAACTTTTTCTATAACATAACTGGTAACCAGATACAAATTAGTTGAACCTCTAGTTTGAATACACTACTACTGGATACCAAGTACGTAAGTTAATCTCCAATTGATGTATGTATAGCGTTATTAAACTTCTTCTATAACATAACTGGTAACCAGATACAAATTAGTTGAACCTCTAATTTGTATATACTACTACTGAATACCAATTACGTAAGTTAACCTTCAATTGATGTATGTATAGCGTTATTAAACTTTGTCGCTACCTATTACATAACTGGTAACCAGATGCAAATTAGTTGAACCTCTAGTTTGTATATACACTACTACTGGATACCAAGTACGTAAGTTAACCTCCAATTGATGTATGTCTAGCGTTATTAAACTCTTTCTATAACATAACCGGTAACCAGATACAAATTAGTTGAACCTCTAGTCTGTACACACTACTACTGAATACCAAGTACGTAAGTTAATCTCCAATTGATGTATGTATAGCGTTATTAAACTTTTTCTATAACATAACTGGTAACCAGATACAAATTAGTTGAACCTCTAGTTTGTATATACTACTACTGAATACCAAGTACGTAAGTTAACCTTCAATTGATGTATGTCTAGCGTTATTAAACTTTGTCGTTACCTATTACATAACCGGTAACCAGATACAAATTAGTTGAACCTCTAGTTTGAATACACTACTACTGGATACCAAGTACGTAAGTTAATCTCCAATTGATGTATGTATAGCGTTATTAAACTTTTTCTATAACATAACTGGTAACCAGATACAAATTAGTTGAACCTCTAGTTTGTATATACTACTACTGAATACCAAGTACGTAAGTTAACCTTCAATTGATGTATGTCTAGCGTTATTAAACTTTGTCGCTACCTATAACATAACCGGTAACCAGATACAAATTAGTTGAACCTCTAGTTTGAATACACTACTACTGGATACCAAGTACCTAAGTTAATCTCCAATTGATGTATGTATAGCGTTATTAAACTTTTTCTATAACATAACTGGTAACCAGATACAAATTAGTTGAACCTCTAGTTTGTATATACTACTACTGAATACCAAGTACGTAAATTAACCTTCAATTGATGTATGTATAGCGTTATTAAACTTTTTCTATAACATAACTGGTAACCAGATACAAATTAGTTGAACCTCTAGTTTGTATATACTACTACTGAATACCAAGTACGTAAGTTAACCTTCAATTGATATATGTCTAGCGTTATTAAACTTTGTCGTTACCTATTACATAACCGGTAACCAGATACAAATAAGTTTAACCTCTAGTTCGAATACACTACTACTGGATACCAAGTACGTAAGTTAATCTCCAATTGATGTATGTATAGCGTTATTAAACTTTTTCTATAACATAACTGGTAACCAGATACAAATTAGTTGAACCTCTAGTTTGTATATACTACTACTGAATACCAAGTACGTAAGTTAACCTTCAATTGATGTATGTCTAGCGTTATTAAACTTTGTCGCTACCTATTACATAACCGGTAACCAGATACAAATTAGTTGAACCTCTAGTTTGAATACACTACTACTGGATACCAAGTACCTAAGTTAATCTCCAATTGATGTATGTATAGCGTTATTAAACTTTTTCTATAACATAACTGGTAACCAGATACAAATTAGTTGAACCTCTAGTTTGTATATACTACTACTGAATACCAAGTACGTAAATTAACCTTCAATTGATGTATGTCTAGCGTTATTAAACGTTGTCGCCACCTATTACATAACTGGTAACCAGATACAAATTAGTTGAACCTCTAGTTTGTATACACTACTACTAGATACCAAGTACGTAAGTTAACCTCCAATTGATGTATGTCTAGCGTTATTAAACTTTTTCTATAACATAACCGGTAACCAGATACAAATTAGTTGAACCTCTAGTTTGAATACACTACTACTGGATACCAAGTACGTAAGTTAACCTCCAATTGATGTATGTCTAGCGTTATTAAACTTTTTCTATAACATAACTGGTAACCAGATACAAATTAGTTGAACCTCTAGTTTGTATATACTACTACTGAATACCAATTACGTAAGTTAACCTTCAATTGATGTATGTATAGCGTTATTAAACTTTGTCGCTACCTATTACATAACTGGTGACCAGATGCAAATTAGTTGAACCTCTAGTTTGTATATACACTACTACTGGATACCAAGTACGTAAGTTAACCTCCAATTGATGTATGTCTAGCGTTATTAAACTCTTTCTATAACATAACCGGTAACCAGATACAAATTAGTTGAACCTCTAGTTTGAATACACTACTACTGGATACCAAGTACGTAAGTTAATCTCCAATTGATGTATGTATAGCGTTATTAAACTTTTTTTATAACATAACTGTAACATAATTTGTAATTGTCAGATGTCACTTGTCATTGCCAATTGACAGACGACTGAAGAAGCCCCGCCATTATCTTGTATCCCGCCGAGTAGGCATGTTGTGTTGAAATAATAAAAAACTAAAAGTAATAACAATCGTTTTAATAAGGTAATATAAAACGATACATGGTGTCAGGTTAGTGGTTCCGACAATTGAAATAACCACGCTTAAGATGGAATTTAGTTCGTTCAAACCACCCAAAACTATGGTATTTGATATCAACCAGCATGGTAATCTGGAAAATTTTATAAGCAGTTTTAACATATACCTAAAAGCAACAGGGCTAAGTGAAAAAGATGATGCAACCAAGGTAGCTATTTTATTGAATCACGCCGGCGAAGAGGCACAAAAAAAATTTAAGACTTTCTGCCTAACAGAGGTACAAAGAAGCAAATTTGACTCAGTTGTTGAGGCTTTTAGAAATTACTGCAAGCCCATGAGAAATGAAACATATAACAGATACCTATTTTTTACAAGAGCGCAACAAGAGGGAGAAGACATTGATCATTTTATAACAGAAATAAAAGTATTAGCATCACATTGTAATTTTGACACTCTTGAAGACTCCTTAGTTCGTGATAAAATCGTAAGTGGAATAAAAGATCTATCATTACAGGAAAGATTGCTTCAGAATCCAGATTTAACGTTGAAAAAAGCTGAGACCTTATGTAGAGCTGTAGAAGTAAGCAAATATCAAGTTAAGGCACTAAGATGTGACAGAGAAGTGGATGTAATTAAACAGAGAGGCAGTAATAATAATTTAAATGAGGAATATGACTGTAACAAATGTGGAAAAAGACATTCTAGAAGAAATTGTTCTGCTTTTGGTAAAATATGTAATATTTGTAAAAAACCCAACCATTTTGCAGTGGGCTGCAAGCTAAAAAATAGAAGAACTAATGCATATAATCAACCCAGTACTAGCAGTAGGTCTAAAGTAGTAAGTAATAGAAACATGAACAGGAACAAAGGATATAATGTTGATGAGATTGACACTTCAAGTGATGAATCTCTATACATTGACACATTGTATGTAAAAAATAACACTAATATAGAAGGTAATGAAGTTAATAATGTAGAGTCTAGTAAACAAGTTAATAATATGTGGACAGTAAATGTAGTAATAAATAATTTGAATATACCTTTTAAATTAGATAGTGGTGCTAACTGTAACTGTTTGCCATTGAAAGTATACAAAAAACTAAATGAAGTTGTTAATAGAGCCAGAAAGTATGGGATAAAATTTAATAAAAGCAAAATCCAGTATAAGGTAAGTGAGGTTAAGTACTTGGGTCAAATATTTACAAAAGAGGGTATGAAACCAGATTGTAATTATATAGAGGCTATTTTGCAAATTGAAGAGCCTAGAAATAAAAAAGAGTTGTTAAGAATTCTGGGTATGGTTAATTACTTAACAAAATATATACCAAAATTGTCTGATTTTCTTTCTCCCTTGAGGAGTTTATTAAAAAATAATGTTCCATGGAATTGGTCTGTGGATCATTCTAAGGCATTAGATACCATTAAAAAATTAATTACAGAAATTCCAAATTTAAAAATATTTGATTCAAATGTAGAAATTGAAATACAAACTGATGCAAGTCAACATGGCTTAGGAGGATGTTTACTTCAGAATGGACAGCCAGTGGCATTTTGTTCTAGAAGTCTGACAGAAACTGAGATTCGTTACCCCCAAATAGATAAAGAATTACTAAGTATTTGTTTTGCGCTACAAAAATTTCATAACTTTGTATATGGAAGACATGTAAATATTAAAACTGATCATAAACCACTTGTTGCCATTTGCAGCAAAGATTTTTATAAAGTAAGCAATAGACTACAAAGACTAAAATTAAAGTTATTAAAATACAATATTACAGTTTCATACTTACCAGGAAAGCACATGTATATTGCTGATCTCTTGTCAAGATCATTTATAAAAGTAAAAAATTGTGATGTACCAACCAAAACTGAAGTTGTACATTGCATGGACATAGAAATTCATATGTCAGAGCATAGGCTTACTGAATTAAAAAACGAAATTAAAAATGATTCTGTGTTGAATGAAGTTTTGCAATATTGCAATACTGGCTGGCCAAAAAAATCTAACTTATGTAACAGTAGTACAGAGTTGATGACATATTATAAAATTCAGAATGAATTATCTGTAAAAAATGACTTAATATTCTACAATGATAAAATTGTTGTTCCCAAAACCCTTAGAAAATTTTTTTTAGCCAAACTACACAATCCAGCACACTTGGGTATTGAAAAAAGTAAAGCTCGTGCAAGAAAACTTTTTTATTGGCCAGGGTTGTCACAGGACACTTATGATTTTGTATCAGAATGCTCTACTTGTTTAAAGTATAGTAAAAATCCTGTAAAAGAACCTATGATATGTCATGATAGACCTAATATTCCATTTTATAAAGTTGCAGCTGATATTCTAACTTATGGTGGCAAGGATTATTTATCTATTGTAGACTATTTTAGTAGTTGGATTGAGTTAATACCGTTGTCCTCTAAAACAGCCTCTGAATTAATTTCCAAACTAAAAAATATTTTTTCCACTCACGGTATTCCTGCCATTTTTGTTTCAGATAACATGCCTTTTAACAGCATTGAATTTAAAAAATTCGCAAACGAATGGAACTTTAAGTTAGTAACAGCATCACCAAAATATCCCAAGTCAAATGGGATGGCTGAAAGATCCGTAGGAATTTGTAAAAACATATTAAGAAAATGCAATGATAATAATAGTGATATACAACTGGCACTACTAGAATACAGGGCAACACCTCTTTCTGGGTTAAATGTATCCCCATCCGAATTAGTATATAACAGGTTAATACGTACAACTTTACCAGTGACTAATAAAATGTTATTACAAAAACCAGAAATTAACATTAACAAAATTAGAAATCACAGACAGAGAAATAAGTTTTATTATGATAAGCAGGCAAAGGAACGTAATAGCTTCCAAAAAGGGGATAATATAATACTAAAAAAAGAAACTCATTGGGTACCAGCACAAATAGTAGATAAAACTGAACATCCGCGTTCATACATTGTAAGAGACAAATGTGGAAAACAGTATAGACGAAATTCGTCATTTATTAAACATTCTCCTATTCCATATGTAAATGAAGGTTCCTCGCAAGATTATTTTATTGAAAATTCAGACATACCACAAATGATATCTAGTGAACCTGATGCTGAACAAAACTCTTTATTTACAAATGTTCATTCAAATGATAATAATAACTCTATACCGACTAATACAGTTTCTAAAAATGATGTTAGAACTAAATCAGGCCGACTTGTTCAAAAACCTATTAGATATAGAAATTAGCAATTAAGTATTTTTTTTGTAAAAGGTAAAAAGGGGAAGATGTAACATAATTTGTAATTGTCAGATGTCACTTGTCATTGCCAATTGACAGACGACTGAAGAAGCCCCGCCATTATCTTGTATCCCGCCGAGTAGGCATGTTGTGTTGAAATAATAAAAAACTAAAAGTAATAACAATCGTTTTAATAAGGTAATATAAAACGATACAATAACTGGTAACCAGATACAAATTAGTTGAACCTCTAGTTTGTATATACTACTACTGAATACCAAGTACGTGAGTTAACCTTCAATTGATGTATGTCTAGCGGTATTCAACTTTGTCGCTACCTATTACATAACTGGTAACCAGATACAAATTAGTTGAACCTCTAGTTTGTATACACTACTACTAGATACCAAGTACGTAAGTTAACCTTCAGTTGATGTATGTCTAGCGTTATTAAACTTTTTGTATAACATAACTGGTAACCAGATACAAATTAGTTGAACCTCTAGTTTGTATATACTACTACTGAATACCAAGTACGTAAGTAAACCTTCAATTGATGTATGTCTAGCGTTATTAAACTTTGTCGCTAACTATTACATAACTGGTAACCAGATACAAATTGGTTGAACCTCTAGTTTATATACACTACTACTAGATACCAAGTACGTAAGTTAACCTCCAATTGATGTATGTCTAGCGTTATTAAACTTTTTCTATAACATAACCGGTAACCAGATACAAATTAGTTGAACCTCTAGTTTGTATATACTACTACTGAATACCAAGTACGTAAGTTAACCTTCAATTGATGTATGTCTAGCGTTATTAAACTTTGTCGTTACCTATTACATAACCGGTAACCAGATACAAATTAGTTGAACCTCTAGTTTGAATACACTACTACTGGATACCAAGTACGTAAGTTAACCTTCAATTGATGTATGTATAGCGTTATCAAACTTTTTCTATATCATAACTGGTAACCAGATACAAATTAGTTGAACCTCTAGTTTGTATATACTACTACTGAATACCAAGTACGTAAATTAACCTTCAATTGATGTATGTCTAGCGTTATTAAACTTTGTCGTCACCTATTACATAACTGGTAACCAGATACAAATTAGTTGAACCTCTAGTTTGTACACACTACTACTGAATACCAAGTACGTAAGTTAATCTCCAATTGATGTATGTATAGCGTTATTAAACTTTTTCTATAACATAACTGGTAACCAGATAGAAATTAGTTGAACCTCTAGTTTGTATATACTACTACTGAATACCAAGTACGTAAGTTAACCTTCAATTGATGTATGTCTAGCGTTATTAAACTTTGTCGTTACCTATTACATAACCGGTAACCAGATACAAATTAGTTGAACCTCTAGTTTGAATACACTACTACTGGATACCAAGTACGTAAGTTAATCTCCAATTGATGTATGTATAGCGTTATTAAACTTTTTCTATAACATAACTGGTAACCAGATACAAATTAGTTGAACCTCTAGTTTGAATACACTACTACTGGATACCAAGTACGTAAGTTAATCTCCAATTGATGTATGTATAGCGTTATTAAACTTTTTCTATAACATAACTGGTAACCAGATACAAATTAGTTGAACCTCTAGTTTGTATATACTACTACTGAATACCAAGTACGTAAGTTAACCTTCAATTGATGTATGTCTAGCGTTATTAAACTTTGTCGCTACCTATTACATAACCGGTAACCAGATACAAATTAGTTGAACCTCTAGTTTGAATACACTACTACTGGATACCAAGTACGTAAGTTAATCTCCAATTGATGTATGTATAGCGTTATTAAACTTTTTCTATAACATAACTGGTAACCAGATACAAATTAGTTGAACCTCTAGTTTGTATATACTACTACTGAATACCAAGTACGTAAGTTAACCTTCAATTGATGTATGTCTAGCGTTATTAAACTTTGTCGCTACCTATTACATAACTGGTAACCAGATACAAATTAGTTGAACCTCTAGTTTGAATACACTACTACTAGATACTAAGTACGTAAGTTAACCTCCAATTGATGTATGTCTAGCGTTATTAAACTTTTTCTATAACATAACTGGTAACCAGATACAAATTAGTTGAACCTCTAATTTGTATATACTACTACTGAATACCAAGTATGTAAGTTAACCTCCAATTGATGTATGCCTAGCGTTATTAAACTTTGTCGCTACCTATTACATAACTGGTAACCAGATACAAATTAGTTGAACCTCTAGTTTGTATACACTACTACTAGATACCAAGTACGTAAGTTAATCTCCAATCGATGTATGTCTAGCGTTATTAAACTTTGTCGCCACCTATTACATAACTGGTAACCAGATACAAATTAGTTGAACCTCTAGTTTGTATACACTACTACTAGATACCAAGTACGTAAGTTAACCTCCAATTGATGTATGTCTAGCGTTATTAAACTTTTTCTATAACATAACCGGTAACCAGATAGAAATTAGTTGAACCTCTAGTTTGAATACACTACTACTGGATACCATGTACGTAAGTTAACCTCCAATTGATGTATGTCTAGCGTTATTAAACTTTTTCTATAACATAACTAGATAACCAGATACAAATTAGTTGAACCTCTAGTTTGTATACACTACTACTAGATACCAAGTACGTAAGTTAACCTCCAATTGATGTATGTCTAGCGTTATTAAACTTTTTCTATAACATAAACGGTAACCAGATAGAAATTAGTTGAACCTCTAGTTTGAATACACTACTACTGGATACCAAATACGTAAGTTAACCTCCAATTGATGTATGTCTAGCGTTATTAAACTTTTTCTATAACATAACCGGTAACCAGATACAAATTAGTTGAACCTCTAGTTTGAATACACTACTACTGGATACCAAGTACCTAAGTTAATCTCCAATTGATGTATGTATAGCGTTATTAAACTTTTTCTATAACATAACTGGTAACCAGATACAAATTAGTTGAACCTCTAGTTTGTATATACTACTACTGAATACCAAGTACGTAAATTAACCTTCAATTGATGTATGTCTAGCGTTATTAAACGTTGTCGCCACCTATTACATAACTGGTAACCAGATACAAATTAGTTGAACCTCTAGTTTGTATACACTACTACTAGATACCAAGTACGTAAGTTAACCTCCAATTGATGTATGTCTAGCGTTATTAAACTTTTTCTATAACATAACCGGTAACCAGATACAAATTAGTTGAACCTCTAGTTTGAATACACTACTACTGGATACCAAGTACGTAAGTTAACCTCCAATTGATGTATGTCTAGCGTTATTAAACTTTTTCTATAACATAACTGGTAACCAGATACAAATTAGTTGAACCTCTAGTTTGTATATACTACTACTGAATACCAATTACGTAAGTTAACCTTCAATTGATGTATGTATAGCGTTATTAAACTTTGTCGCTACCTATTACATAACTGGTGACCAGATGCAAATTAGTTGAACCTCTAGTTTGTATATACACTACTACTGGATACCAAGTACGTAAGTTAACCTCCAATTGATGTATGTCTAGCGTTATTAAACTCTTTCTATAACATAACCGGTAACCAGATACAAATTAGTTGAACCTCTAGTTTGAATACACTACTACTGGATACCAAGTACGTAAGTTAATCTCCAATTGATGTATGTATAGCGTTATTAAACTTTTTTTATAACATAACTGGTAACCAGATACAAATTAGTTGAACCTCTAGTTTGTATATACTACTACTGAATACCAAGTACGTGAGTTAACCTTCAATTGATGTATGTCTAGCGGTATTCAACTTTGTCGCTACCTATTACATAACTGGTAACCAGATACAAATTAGTTGAACCTCTAGTTTGTATACACTACTACTAGATACCAAGTACGTAAGTTAACCTTCAGTTGATGTATGTCTAGCGTTATTAAACTTTTTGTATAACATAACTGGTAACCAGATACAAATTAGTTGAACCTCTAGTTTGTATATACTACTACTGAATACCAAGTACGTAAGTAAACCTTCAATTGATGTATGTCTAGCGTTATTAAACTTTGTCGCTAACTATTACATAACTGGTAACCAGATACAAATTAGTTGAACCTCTAGTTTATATACACTACTACTAGATACCAAGTACGTAAGTTAACCTCCAATTGATGTATGTCTAGCGTTATTAAACTTTTTCTATAACATAACCGGTAACCAGATACAAATTAGTTGAACCTCTAGTTTGTATATACTACTACTGAATACCAAGTACGTAAGTTAACCTTCAATTGATGTATGTCTAGCGTTATTAAACTTTGTCGTTACCTATTACATAACCGGTAACCAGATACAAATTAGTTGAACCTCTAGTTTGAATACACTACTACTGGATACCAAGTACGTAAGTTAACCTTCAATTGATGTATGTATAGCGTTATCAAACTTTTTCTATATCATAACTGGTAACCAGATACAAATTAGTTGAACCTCTAGTTTGTATATACTACTACTGAATACCAAGTACGTAAATTAACCTTCAATTGATGTATGTCTAGCGTTATTAAACTTTGTCGTCACCTATTACATAACTGGTAACCAGATACAAATTAGTTGAACCTCTAGTTTGTACACACTACTACTGAATACCAAGTACGTAAGTTAATCTCCAATTGATGTATGTATAGCGTTATTAAACTTTTTCTATAACATAACTGGTAACCAGATAGAAATTAGTTGAACCTCTAGTTTGTATATACTACTACTGAATACCAAGTACGTAAGTTAACCTTCAATTGATGTATGTCTAGCGTTATTAAACTTTGTCGTTACCTATTACATAACCGGTAACCAGATACAAATTAGTTGAACCTCTAGTTTGAATACACTACTACTGGATACCAAGTACGTAAGTTAATCTCCAATTGATGTATGTATAGCGTTATTAAACTTTTTCTATAACATAACTGGTAACCAGATACAAATTAGTTGAACCTCTAGTTTGAATACACTACTACTGGATACCAAGTACGTAAGTTAATCTCCAATTGATGTATGTATAGCGTTATTAAACTTTTTCTATAACATAACTGGTAACCAGATACAAATTAGTTGAACCTCTAGTTTGTATATACTACTACTGAATACCAAGTACGTAAGTTAACCTTCAATTGATGTATGTCTAGCGTTATTAAACTTTGTCGCTACCTATTACATAACCGGTAACCAGATACAAATTAGTTGAACCTCTAGTTTGAATACACTACTACTGGATACCAAGTACGTAAGTTAATCTCCAATTGATGTATGTATAGCGTTATTAAACTTTTTCTATAACATAACTGGTAACCAGATACAAATTAGTTGAACCTCTAGTTTGTATATACTACTACTGAATACCAAGTACGTAAGTTAACCTTCAATTGATGTATGTCTAGCGTTATTAAACTTTGTCGCTACCTATTACATAACTGGTAACCAGATACAAATTAGTTGAACCTCTAGTTTGAATACACTACTACTAGATACTAAGTACGTAAGTTAACCTCCAATTGATGTATGTCTAGCGTTATTAAACTTTTTCTATAACATAACTGGTAACCAGATACAAATTAGTTGAACCTCTAATTTGTATATACTACTACTGAATACCAAGTATGTAAGTTAACCTCCAATTGATGTATGCCTAGCGTTATTAAACTTTGTCGCTACCTATTACATAACTGGTAACCAGATACAAATTAGTTGAACCTCTAGTTTGTATACACTACTACTAGATACCAAGTACGTAAGTTAATCTCCAATCGATGTATGTCTAGCGTTATTAAACTTTGTCGCCACCTATTACATAACTGGTAACCAGATACAAATTAGTTGAACCTCTAGTTTGTATACACTACTACTAGATACCAAGTACGTAAGTTAACCTCCAATTGATGTATGTCTAGCGTTATTAAACTTTTTCTATAACATAACCGGTAACCAGATAGAAATTAGTTGAACCTCTAGTTTGAATACACTACTACTGGATACCATGTACGTAAGTTAACCTCCAATTGATGTATGTCTAGCGTTATTAAACTTTTTCTATAACATAACTAGATAACCAGATACAAATTAGTTGAACCTCTAGTTTGTATACACTACTACTAGATACCAAGTACGTAAGTTAACCTCCAATTGATGTATGTCTAGCGTTATTAAACTTTTTCTATAACATAAACGGTAACCAGATAGAAATTAGTTGAACCTCTAGTTTGAATACACTACTACTGGATACCAAATACGTAAGTTAACCTCCAATTGATGTATGTCTAGCGTTATTAAACTTTTTCTATAACATAACTGGTAACCAGATACAAATTAGTTGAACCTCTAGTTTGTATATACTACTACTGAATACCAATTACGTAAGTTAACTTTCAATTGATGTATGTCTAGCGTTTTTAAACTTTGTCGCTACATATTACATAACTGGTAACCAGATACAAATTAGTTGAACCTCTAGTTTGTATACACTACTACTGAATACCAATTACGTAAGTTAACCTTCAATTGATGTATGTCTAGCGTTATTAAACTTTGTCGCTACATAATACATAACTGGTAACCAGATACAAATTAGTTGAACCTCTAGTTTGTATACACTACTACTAGATACCAAGTACGTAAGTTAACCTCCAATTGATGTATGTCTAGCGTTATTAAACTTTTTCTATAACATAACTGGTAACCAGATACAAATTAGTTGAACCTCTAGTTTGTATACACTACTACTAGATACCAAGTACGTAAGTTAACCTCCAATTGATGTATGTCTAGCGTTATTAAACTTTTTCTATAACATAACCGGTAACCAGATAGAAATTAGTTGAACCTCTAGTTTGAATACACTACTACTGGATACCAAGTACGTAAGTTAACCTGCAATTGATGTATGCCTAGCGTTATTAAACTTTGTCGCTACCTATTACATAACTGGTAACCAGATACAAATTAGTTGAACCTCTAGTTTGTATACACTACTACTAGATACCAAGTACGTAAGTTAACCTCCAATTGATGTATGTCTTGCGTTATTAAACTTTTTCTATAACATAACCGGTAACCAGATAGAAATTAGTTGAACCTCTAGTTTGAATACACTACTACTGGATACCAAGTACGTAAGTTAACCTCCAATTGATGTATGTCTAGCGTTATTAAACTTTTTCTATAACATAACTGGTAACCAGATACAAATTAGTTGAACCTCTAGTTTGAATACACTACTACTGGATACCAAGTACGTAAGTTAACCTCCAATTGATGTATGTCTAGCGTTATTAAACTTTGTCGCTACATAATACATAACTGGTAACCAGATACAAATTAGTTGAACCTCTAGTTTGTATACACTACTACTAGATACCAAGTACGTAAGTTAACCTCCAATTGATGTATGTCTAGCGTTATTAAACTTTTTCTATAACATAACTGGTAACCAGATACAAATTAGTTGAACCTCTAGTTTGTATACACTACTATTAGATACCAAGTACGTAAGTTAACCTCCAATTGATGTATGTCTAGCGTTATTAAACTTTTTCTATAACATAACCGGTAACCAGATAGAAATTAGTTGAACCTCTAGTTTGAATACACTACTACTGGATACCAAGTACGTAAGTTAACCTGCAATTGATGTATGCCTAGCGTTATTAAACTTTGTCGCTACCTATTACATAACTGGTAACCAGATACAAATTAGTTGAACCTCTAGTTTGTATACACTACTACTAGATACCAAGTACGTAAGTTAACCTCCAATTGATGTATGTCTAGCGTTATTAAACTTTTTCTATAACATAACCGGTAACCAGATAGAAATTAGTTGAACCTCTAGTTTGAATACACTACTACTGGATACCAAGTACGTAAGTTAACCTCCAATTGATGTATGTCTAGCGTTATTAAACTTTTTCTATAACATAACTGGTAACCAGATACAAATTAGTTGAACCTCTAGTTTGAATACACTACTACTGGATACCAAGTACGTAAGTTAACCTCCAATTGATGTATGTCTAGCGTTATTAAACTTTTTCTATAACATAACCGGTAACCAGATACTGCTACTAGATACCAAGTACGTAAGTTAACCTTCAATTGATGTATGTCTAGCGTTATTAAACTTTTTCTATAACTTAACCGGTAACCAGATACAAATTAGTTGAACCTCTAGTTTGCATACACTACTGGATACCAAGTACGTAAGTTAACCTGTAATTGATTTATGTCTAACGTTATTAAACTTTTTCTATTATATAACCGGTAACGAGATACAGATTAATTGAAGTTTGTATACACCTCCGAATGTCAAGTACGTAAGTTAACCTTCAATTGATGTATGTCTAACGTTTTTAAACTTTGTCGCTACCTATTACATAATCGGCAACGAGAAACAAATTAACCTTAAAATAGGGGTACCCCTATATTTTTGGATACCTTGTATAAATGTATACCTTTTTACTTAAGAACAATCATAATATTTTATTAGATATTCATAACAAAGATGCAAGGGTAGCTCGTTACATAAAAACAGAATTTCCGATACACATTATAACAGAAAAGGCCGTTACTACCAACACAATATTTATATCTAAGATGCAAGTTAAAAAAATGGTTATTATTAAAAAAATTACCTGAAAATAGTTATACCCCAGTATTTGTAGATACCTTTTTACATGAGGGCAGACCTATTACCTACTATACATTTATCAAATATTTATAACAAGAAACTATTTTGCATAAACATATAGATTGTCTAGAAAACAATTAAATGTTATCGCCAAGAATTTATAACTCTATCCATACGAGAGAAAGATGAATAGTTTATCATAAATTAGAAGTATTTTCAATAACCACTCTGTAATTTTAAAAATATATTCTGACAGTAAAAAAAATCCGAGGTTATACTTTTATGTGGATTAAAATTTTGCATATAAAACACATACTTACTGGAGTTTCATTCAACATTTTTTACATAGGAAAGCTTGGTTAACACTTTAGAAAAAATCAAAACAGTCATATTTAAAAAATAAACTGAAGAGTGGAAGAATACAAAATATTTTGATACAAAACCACCTTAAATAAGGTCAGACATAAAATTCCCAGTCTAGCCACTGATTAAGTGAATAAACGTTTTCAATGCCAGAGCGATGTAGCTTCCAGTTTTTGTTGGTGAAGGTATGTCCCTTTTAAGAGAAAGTTGTTGAAAAGTCTGTATATATATAGACACAGAAAATCATTTCAGTGTAGTTCCAGTTTTAGTGAAAATTTAAAAATGAATAAAAATTGTGAAGTGAAGATAAAAGAAATAGAAGAACAGGAAAATTGGGATGACGAACCTGATTCTCCGACGTACATACCAAATGTGGCAGCAAGGAATGTGATAAGACAGGTTCCGCCAAAGCTGTCAAAAGCTGCGAAGAAAAGATGGAGGTTGGCTGAACGAAAAAGGCTGAGTCAAATAGCCAGAGAAGGGAAAAATTAGGTAAATATAATTGTATAGTTGAGGAGATTTACCGTGGCAAGGTAGTCAATGATACATTTATGATGACTAACGCCACCTTACATCTCGTCAACTATATATTGATTTAATATTTTACGTCAAGTTTAAAAAATTGCATGTTGCATTAGAATTATTTCTGTAATGCATCAAATTCATCCTAGAGTCGTAAATATTAACAAAATTCTAAGAATATATCTGTTTTTTTAATTCTAAACCCTTCGAAAGTTTAAAAAATAAATTGGAATTTTACAACAGTAGTAGAATAGCGAGTCTTTAGATAAATTACAGTTCATGCATAGTACCGGAATAATTATTGTTGAGAGAGAAATAGAAATATTATGTTTTATGTGGTGAATTTTTACATCAAATTCAGACTAGAGTTAGAAAGATTATCAAAATTCTGGAAATATATCTGTTAAAATTGTATTATAAGATATTGCCATACCTCATACTTCAGCAAAAATATCAGTGACATCTTTAATAGAATGATTTTTTTTCATATTCTTTAGTATTGAAGAGTGTATATCTAAAATGTCATCTCAAAATTTCTTATTAGTGTGAGTGAATTATAACTTATCGCGTGTATTTTAAACCCTAATAAAATCTCACATTTACTCCGCCTTTCCAGTAACATCTTTTGTTTTTATGACCCCATTTATTCACTGAAAAATGAAATGTTTGGTGTCTTCGATGCTATTGTTTCGAAACTACATTCCGACCGGAGGCGCTGGTAACTTGAATCAATTTAAAATATTTTCATAGGCCAGGCAAAGATGAGAATTTTGGAACAATAAAATGTTATCACGATGTTTTTAAATGAATATTTTTACAGAATTTTCTTGGCGTGAACGTGTACCATTTCACTTCTTTTTCCCGTTTTCTTGAATATTTGGGATAAATTGATAAGAAGGGAATGAAAAAAACAAAATATTAGCATGATGTTTTATGATTGTTTATGGAATTTTGTATTTGGTTGCCAGTTTCAGAAATATGTAATTGTTGCTCCAAAGCTAAGCGATTTAACTCCTCTAATTCCTTCTTCTATTTTTACATATTTGCTAGCTGTTTTTGCATATTTGCAACCTGTTCATCAATCGTTTCAATGAGTTGTTCCCGATTACTGCACTCATTAACGATTAAACTTAATTGATCGTCAAGTGCAGTTAACTCCACATCATTCTTAGTAAAAAATGCGAGACTCCTATAATTTTTTTCCTTTATATCTTTTAGATGTGGAGGAATCTGCTTCAATGAGGAGGGGGTGAAGGAGGACGAGGAGGAGGAGGACCGACCAACAGGATCAGACAAAAAAAAAGCTTCGATGTCTGAAGAACTCAAATCGATGATAGGCTATAAAAAATTCGGCAAAACTTTTTGCTTCTTAGGTGTAACTAACACGTTAGAATGTACGTTGACGCGTTTTGAAACCATGTTAAAAATAATATCTTGTTTCGAAGAACACTGTGTTTGAGAATGTGTTGAAAATTGAAGTGCGTCGTGCTTAAATACAATCTATGTAGACATAAAAAAACAAGTATATACTTTCAAAGGTTACTCGGGGAAAAATATGAGGTGAAACAAGTTTTTTGTTGTTACTTATTATACAATTGGTAACAAGACAAAAATTGACTGACCTTTAGTCATTGGTACTTTTTCGCTACCAATTAAATAGGTGGTAACGATTTAATCTGTAACTCTGAATAACAAGTAATCAAGTTAAAGTGGAGGGCAACAATCTCTGTAGACATAAAAAAACAAGTAAATACTTTCAAAAGATACTCAGGAAAAAATAATAGGTGAAACAAGTTTTTTTGTTGTTACTAAATGCACGGTAACGAGACAAAAGTTAACTGACCTTTATGGTCATTGGTGCTTTTCGCTGCCACATAAGTGGTAGCGATGTTTAAGTCTGTTAATATTGAAAACAAGTAATCAAGTGAAGGTTAAGGATAACAAGTTGAAACTGCAGTTTTTAAGATCACGTGATCATATTGGAGTTATATTAAAACCCGGTTGAAATAACAGAAGGTATCAGTAGTATTCACAGTGCTTAGAAGTAGTATCAAAGTGAGAAAGTGACAACAAATCAAAAGGTAAATATACTGTTATTTCAATGATATCAATTCCGTAAACAATATGTATTTCCAGTGAAAAATGGATATGCAAGCTATAAATAAACATCTTCTTTTAGAAGTAGAAGATAAATCGATTGTGAAACTGAATACATTAGCTAAGGATACTCCTTATAAATTACCACCGCTAGAATAGTGAACTCAAAATATGGAGAAGTAGTTTTAGTAGAGTAGAATGACAACGCAGTTTTTTTACCGGCACGATCCACGAAATTTTTGAAAGATTTTTTGGTAGAGTTGGGAAACGGGAAATATTCCCTAGTGTACATTGGACAAAAGGATACCGGTAAAGGAAATCCAGCGGAATTGTTTAAATTTGTGAATAGTAACCTATAATTATGTCAGATAAAATTTTACAGTACAAGAAAGTAAAGTATGGTTGCGTCATGTAAAGATTGCTATTGACTTATGCTCTGAAAAAATCCGTTCTAGTATATCTATTGGTAAAAAAAAGAAATGGTTAACCAAATTAGGTCATTTGAAATCTATATATATAAAATTAGAGATAATAGATAAGGAAAGCACAGATACAGTCAAGTGGGAAGATTTAATTTCAATATATAATAATAGAGTAACAACTGGAATAATAATAAACCTAAAACATTTAGATGCGGACGAATTTTTGATAGATTCTTTTAAATTATTTTATAGAAAAATGGTTGATGCTTTACAAAACTATAACTTAATTAAAGTAAATACAACATTCTGTGCAGAGTTTATGAAGCAAAATTTGAATAAAAACATAACAGATATAAAATACTTCCATACTGAGAATAGTGTTATAGATAATTCAACTAATATATATGAATGGTTCATGGATCGTGTAGTAGTCTTTATAGGAATTAAATTGTCAGAATTTCAAGAAAAAGATTCAGGATGGGCTTTAAAAAGAGTTGTATCACTATCAGTCAATATTAATAAATTAGAAATAGGAAACGGTTCATCTTTCATTTCATTACCACATTTTATAGCAAATAAAAAGGCTTGTATAAACGTACATAATTATAATGACGAAGCTTGTTTTTATTGGAGTATTGTAAGTGCTCTGTGTCCTGTTGAAAATAAAAATTCAAATCGTTTAACATCATATTCGCATTATAGTCAAGTATTGAAATTAGAAGGACTTGAAATTTCAATGCAATTTAATAAAATTCATCTTTTTGAAAAGATTAATAAACTATCTGTTAATGTTTACGGTTTGGAATTGATCGGGAAAAAGTATAACGTAATTCCATTACGTTTAACAAAAGACAAAAAAAACAAATCATATTAATTTATTATTAATTCAAAATATATACTTTCCTAAACTGAACGATTATGATGCTCCTGATCCATTAGACGATGAACGTATTAAAATAAAATACCAGTATTGCTGGATTAAAAATTTATCTAGGTTATTAAATGTACAATTAAATAAAGATGGTCATAAGAAGTTTATATGTGAAAAATGTTTAAATTATTTTTCTAATCAGGAAGTGTTGACTAATCATTCAAATTTATGTGAAAAAATCAATGATTCCAAAATAAACATTCCAAAAGAGAAAATTGTAAAATTCAAAATTTTTTCAAATAAACAACGAACACCTTTCGTTATTTATGCTGATTTTGAATGTAGTTTACAACCTCTTGAACATAATTTCCAGAAAACAACTGAATATCAAAAACATATTGCGTATAGCTGCGGATATTACGTTAAATGTGAATATGATAATTCTCTTTCATACTTTAACAGTTATCGTGGAATAGATTGTAAAGTTCATTTACGATAAGTTTGCAATAACAAAACATGACAGATGTTTTACATCGTTGCCACGTTGTAATTTTTTTCCAGTTGTTGGCATACAATTATGTTGATAAGTTGTTACTTGATAAAGACTTAGGCATTGCGACGCAGTGTTCGATACTCTTTTTTAAATAGTTATGAAAATAACTGATTTTATCTTACACAGTAAATAACAAACTATAAAGTGCGAATGAAAACGACAAACCAAAACAAGAAATTGATAAAGTTGTCTGATTTTGACAACATAGTCTTGCAACCCCGAACACGGCAGCCAACTTTTGGACCGTAATTTTCCCCGTTATATATATAATTATTCCATTTACACTTTGGATATTTAAATTTTGTTCAGTGGCTGCAATTGTTACTACAAATGTCAAAATTGCAAACTTATCGCAAATGAACTATATGCAATGGTTTGCGCATGAAATGGAAATATGTGCTGAAATAATTTATTCTAAATTTAAAAATATAATTCCTATGGATGAAAATAGAACAACAGTAAATGCTAAAATATGTCTATTTCTGAAACTGAATTTACAAATGTTGATATTATTGTTCGCGATCATAATCATTTCACAGGCGAGTTTAGAGGTTTTGCACATAAAATGTGCAACGTAAATTTTAGAAAAACAATTTGTGTCCCCACTAATTTTTATAATTTGAGTGGCTACGATAGTCTTTTCATTATAAGAGATCTTGCTAAACTAGGTAGAATTTCATTGTTACCAATCAATAAAGAAAAATATATTTCGTTTACTAATCATATGTCGAATAATATTAAATTCAGGTTTATAGATTCAATTCGCTTTCTGAATTCCTCACTTGATAGTTTGGTGAAAAATTTAGATGAGAAAAACTTGAACAATACAAAACGTGAATTCAGAGACTGCAGTGATGAACAGTTCAAACTTTTAACAAAAAAAGGAGTATTTTGCTATGACTATATAGATAAATTGGAAAAACTTGAAGAAACTGAATTACCCGAGCCAAATGAATTTTATAATAAACTCTGCGATGAAGAAATCACTGAGGAGCGATATAAACATGCTCAGAATGTATGGCAATTGTTTAATATTCAAAATTTAGGTCAATACTCTGATTTGTACCTGAAAACTGATATAATGCTTCTATCAGATGTATTTGAGAATTTTCGAAATATTGGGTATTCCACTAGCGGCTTAGATCCAGCTTGGTACTATACCATTCCTGGATATTCATGGGACTGTATGTTAAAATATACTAAGTGCGAATTAGAACTATTACAGGATGTTGATATGATACTGTTTGTTGAAAATGCAATCCAGGGAGGAATAAGTCAATGCTGCTGTCGATATTCCGAAGCTAACAATAAATATATGAGGGGAATATGATAATTCGAAGCCGGACAAGTTTATACTTTATCTGGATATCAATGCACTGTACGGATGGGCAATGTGTCAACCACTGCCATATGGAAATTTTGAGTGGGTTGACACAAACATTAATGTTAGTGACATACCTGACGACAGTCCCGAAGGATACATTTTGGAAGTGGATTTGGATTATCCGGAGGATCTGCATGATATTCATAGAGATTTTCCTTTTTGTTCTGACCTTCGAGTAGCCAAAGGCTCCAAATTACCGAAACTGTTGACCACTCTGTATAACAAAAACAAATATATCATTCATTTTCGGGCTTTAAAACAAGCTCTAGCACATGGGTTGGTGTTGACAAAAATTCATAGGGTACTTAAATTCTCACAATCAACGTGGTTGAAACCTTATGTAGATTTAAATACAAGCTTTAGGGAAAAAGCTAAAAATGAATTCGAAAAAGGTTACTTTAAACTCAACGTGAATTCAATATATGGAAAAACAATGGAAAATATTAGAAAACATCGCATTGTTAAATTGGTTAGTCAATGGGAGGGAAGGTATGGAGCAAAAAACTTGATAGCTAGTCCAAAGTTTACTGGAAGAACTGTATTCGATGAAGAAAGTCAGTTAATGGCAATCGAATTGAAGAAAGCAGAACTTTATTTCAACAAACCCTTGTACATAGGAATGTCTATTTTAGATATTTCAAAAACTTGTATGTATGAGTTTCACTATGATAATGATATTTTCGAGGAAGTGATAAAACCTAACATTAACAGATTTGATACTAGCGAATATGGTGTTAATAATCCGTACAATATGCTACTTTTTTCAATAAAAAAGTCCCTGGTTTAATGAAAGATGAGGCAAATGGTAGAATAATTACTCATTTTGTAGGATTAAGATCTAAAATGTATAGTTATAAGATACAGGATTCAAAGTTGGCATTGAAAATAAAATTACATTCGATGACTACATCAACTGTTTAAGGGAAAACAAAGATAAAATTATTTCGCAACGTACAATTCGTTCATATGCTCATAATGTTTACAGCATAGAGCAAACAAAAGTGCGTTTGAATGGATTAAACGATAAGCGTTGTATATTACATGATTCAATCAATACTTTACCTTAGGGTCATTATAGTTTAAAGTAGTTATATGTACTTGTATGTATCAATAAACTTTATAAATAGATTTTAGTGTATGTATCAATAAACTTTATAAATATATTTTAGTGTATATATCAATAAAATTTATAAATATATTTCAGTGTTTTTTTCTCATTAGTATTCAAAACACATTCAGTATGGTTACATGTCCACAGAAAATGTATTTAGGTGGGAAAATAATTCATTTGACTAATAACATCTTCATAGTGGTTAGCATATCTCATGAATTGAACTTTGAACCATGTGTTAGAATATTCGGAAAGGATAATACTATTGAATTGACTGAAGTGGAATGGTATGAACTTCTATCTTCAATTCAAGCTGTAACAAATGACTATACCATATATGGAACAAATTTTGAATGGAAAATAGTGACCGATCATTCCAGTATTTATTTGGAATCTGATTGTATAATGGAATTATGGAAATTACATCCATTTATAACGTATAATTTGGAGCTACTGAAAAACCAACAATTTTATAGTTGTTTCAAAATTTTAAAACTTGGTGTGGATAGTGAGAACATTGTAAACTCAGCTCTCAACATAATGGACTCTGTGAAATATATAAATTGTGTAACATACAGCTTGGCTCTGGAAGTGATTTATAAATATCCTCATATGTTGAAGAATGAAGAAAGTAAGATTCAATAAAAATGTTCACATTCACTTATTGATCACCTGGGCTTTTGCTTACAAAAGCACCCGAAAATGCGAATTGAGATATCACGATGACTTGAGATTCCAACGTCGAATACAGGAAGCTGCTATTATTATTAATCCTATATTAGATGTAAGTCACAGAAATAAAGTATATCGACGGAAAAATAATTTAAATGAACTCTTCGTGTTTTTTTTTCAATGAAACAAAAGTATAACGTATACGTTTTTTATTCAAAATTATTACAATTCATACAATACTATTTTTATTTATCCATGATTGAGAGTTCATTCCAAGCCACTTAACTAATAACTGATCACCTTTTTTTCTCAACACTTTTTCAATTAGAAAAACATCCGGATATTTCACTTTTTGTAGCTCTTCTGAATAGAATGCCCCTCGAATTTCTTCTTTTTTCTCATCTTCCAAAATGTAAGTAGTGGGATTGGTGAGTTTAACAGATTTAATCTTGAAAACCTCAGTAGTCCAGTTGGGAGTGTATCCTTTTTTAAACACATGTCGATATTTGCTGATACGAACATGATCACCTTTTCTATATCTTGCTGGTTTGGGATCAATGGTTTTGATGTTGTTGAATACAACAATATATTTGGCATTTTTATCATTCATTTTACTGGGTATTTCACCCGTTGTAGAGTGTTGCAACGTTAAACGCCCCTGGCTAGAGCACTCTCCTCAGGGAGTGGAATTCGGCACCAATTAAATTATTTTATCGGCTATCACTGGGATGGGGTGTACAAAGAATATTAAATTGGACGCCACCAGCTTTTTATCGAGACGAAAACAAAGAAAAACGAAAGCAAAAGGTGGAAAGCTGGAAACACCTTGTAAAATTTAACGTTAACTTAAATAAAAAATCAAATCAAATTATTTATTCCTGAACCCGTTTATCCAATTTAATAATTATTGAATAATCAATACAAAGAATGAAAACAATAATTATTTATTGAAATTTAAAAATTCAACATAAATTGGATATTAAAAAAACCAAACGAGGAGAACACAAGTTATAATAACACGCCAAATTCAAATCTTATAAACGCTAAAGATAAGACGAAGGAACTTATCTTAAAGGGCTGGGATGTTTGCAGCTCTTAGCGATGGAGGTGATGACTCCAACGGCGCAGGAACAGGAACAGGAACGAAAACTTGACGGTACTTGCCGGAAACTTGAGTGCCGAACTTGAGGGGAATCTTGAGGGCTGCAGAGCTGCGGAAAAAAGAAAAACAGGGATAAGGAACTAGAAAAAAAACATTAGGGAAGGAACGAATAAATAGAACAGATTAGGTAAAAAGGAGCTTATGCTATAGCGCATACAAAACCCAAACTCCACGTGTTAAAATGCAAATTAACAGTGATCTGTTTTATTCTATTCGTTTTGTTCCTTAAATATACAAAAAATGCAAATTATCAAATAAGCAATAAACATAAATAAGCTGTAAGCACTACACAAGAAAATAACCTGAGGGAAAATACAAGAATTAACTTACCAACCAGACGATATAAATTGTTCACCAACAAATTAAAATTAAAATATTTTGGACTGTTGCCTTTATGGTGGCAGTTAGAGGAAAGAAAGAGTTCCAATCGACAATTTAAAATTTCGAATATCGAAAGACAAAAATGGAAGGGGAATTCGATAAAAATGAATGTTTTAGTTTGGAGTGGCTACTGCGACAAGGAAACGGCATGTTTAGAAATATATTAGAAATTTAGGAGGAAGTAACTAATGAGCCACAAAAATTAACTAAATAAAATAGTTTAAAAACAAAAAACGTAACAAGCTGAACAGCATGTTACAGTGTCTGGTATTGTTATATTTTGCAGCAATTTCTGGAAGAATATTTAACCATTTATAAGAACCTTCCATACTAAATCGCTTCCATAATAGTGTTTTCAACGTTCGAATTACTCTTTCTGCAATACTAGCCTTGAGATTTGAAAATGTACTTAGTGATTGATATTGTATGTTTGCATTAATCGTTGAAATTCTTTGTTGTAAAATTCAGTTCCATTATCGGTTTGTATATTAGCAGGTGTGGTCTTCATTTTACTTAGTATAATTCTCATAGCATTTGTAATTTCTTTTCCTGTTTTCCTCTTGACAGGTTCCACCCAAACATATTTACTAAATGCATTGATTACAACTAAAATATAATTATATCCCTTGTTTTCTTTGGCATGTGGTGACATAATGGCCAAGTCTGCCTGTATCAAATCGTATAGACCCTTCACAATAACGTGTCGTCTTCTGTAATTTATTCGAGCTGTAATTCTTGTACTACTTGTGCTTTAGACATTTTTCACCAATGGACACTGTAACAATAGTTCAATGCAGATAGTAGCTGGCGTTCCTAATTTAAACTTAATTATATCTCCTCTTATAATATTTTTGGTAGATAGTTGATTGAATTTAGATTCAATATCATTTATTAGCACCACTCCACTCCGTCTGCTGTATAATGTGATACACTTTCAATTATGCAAGAAAATGGAAATTTGAAAGCAATATCCCCATTATCTAGTACATAGTATTCTTCATTCAAACTTTGTTTCTTCTCACCTCGCAAACGAACTAGACATTTAACATGATAATCAAATGAGTCGCAAATATAAAAAGGAGCAGTTAGTTCAGCCGGACTCAAATAATGTTCATTGAACTTGTTGAGAGGCATGTTTGAAATAAAACTAACACTGAATAAATGTGTATTTATACACTTTTTTCTAGAGGAACTTGAATAACAAATTGAACATAACAATCACTTCTCATCGACCCTTGGGAATGTAGTTCAAACTCTATTCTATCTCCTTTAGTTACAATTTGATTTTCTAGTAACTGATTAATGGTGTTGTTATGATTTTTATATGAAACAAATAAAGGTGATGGATAGGATTGAATACTTTCAACCTTTCCGGTTATCGGAAAAGTGTACACAGTGGTTAAATCATCTAATACATAATTAGTTTTACTTAAATTTGGGTTGTTTTTTCCATGAATGTAAAGTATACATTTACTATGACACTTAGATGGTTGACATATGTAAAATGGAACATCTTGAGGTTTACTTTCGTCGACAGTAAGAAAATGTTGATTAAACTTGTTGATAGGCATGATGTAAACTGAGCAGTTGCGGGGTAAATGCTCCATTTATAGGATTATTTTTCCTTCGCGTAATTCTTCTATAATCGAAACTATTTCGTTATTATGAGCAAAACTACCTGCATTCTTTGAACTCAAAAGTAATTTCAATCTTTCAACTATTTCATTGTAGTCATCAAAATATTTGTAGTCTACGGGCTTTGACGAATATTTCATCATTGTCATTCCCTTTCCCCTCCTTGCCATATTTCTAGTAATTACATTTCTCAGCATAGCGGAAGTTTGCGTACCAGATCTTGCTCTTACAGGTGGCTTAAGTTTCGGTTTTATAATGAAAAGATAATTATCTTTGATATCATTGGCAAATTTCTTAATAGGCAAGTCAGTATCATAATTTCGATGGATATTTATAATATCCACGTAATTGTCAATATCTTTCTGATTCTGTAATGTAGGATTTTTCAAAAACAGTAAATCGTACAGACCTACAGTACCAGGGTATTTAATATTTTTAACTGAAATATTTGCACCTTCAAAATCTACTTCAGAATCTCCGATATAAAACTTTTCTTTGATAGGATCGTGAAATAAACCCAAATCATGATCATATTTGCCATTTACGTCACGTACGATTCCTTCAATATACTCTCGAGGCAGAGGACTTTTGAATTGATCAAAATATTCGCGATACACCTCAGCATTGGATAAAGTTTGATAAAATTGAGAAAGGGTATCATCAATGAATTGGTCGTCGCGACTCTTATCAATCTCATCATCATTATGATGGATTTGAGATTGAAACACTTCTTTGGGTGCCGGTATCATATTCTCTAGCTGAGTGCTATTGAATAGTGGTCGAGCAGGGGGAGTAGTTAGATACGCTAATTTATTGTATTTGGTGATTTGCGATTTAGGTGTTATAGGTCACATTGATTTTCTTTCTTCTTTAATAGATTGTTGAATTGGTTCCTTTAAAGCGGACACCAATTCCTCAAGTGGTCGCGTAATTGGTTGGTATGATTGTTCTAACTGAGATTGAGATTGAACTATATCCCTTTTCAAACTCTTATATTTTTCTTCAAAGCCTGGCATGCCTTTACGAGTTGTTTCGCTAATTGTGTCTCCATGGTTACTACAAGGTGTATGTTCCCATCAATACTATTTATATACTAACAAAAATGTCAAACCCTTTTCTATATCGACCAGACGTCATTGTACAATCTTTATCAATTGTGAGAAATCCAAATTTATCTTGCCAACAAAACGAACATAAATTTTTCAAATCTTGAAATGACATATCAACGTTAACGTGATCATCATAAATGTGTTTCAAATTGGTCATATCTTGTTGAAAGACTATTAAGAGATTTGCATTATCTCTAATTAGCTGTTTGGGTATTGCCGAATATGTTTGACATAAATAGAAGCAGTCTGTGTATTTGTGTCGACCAAAACAAAAATAACTTTGCATTATGTTCTGATTACATGTAGCAACATCGTCAAAAATTATTATAGAATTATCTTTAATTAAGTCTGGAGAAATAACATCTTCTGCATTATCATATTCTTCATAGCCAATCTCTTTTATGGGTTGAATTAGATTTCTTAGATAAGTATATTTTGGTTGCTGTAGACTTTTCGAGTAAACATACACATTTTCAAATCTCAAACCATTAGGATGATCAATTAACGATAACATAACATTTGTTTTTCCACATCCACTAGGACCAATAATTAGCCCTCTTTTCGAATCTCCTCCAAACATTGCACCATGTTTTCCAATTTGTTTCACCACTCCATCATCATAATTTTTTTTTGTTTATGAATCTTCATGTTGACTGATGGTATATAAGCACATGTCACTATATATAAGAACTTAGAATGAAACAAACCAGAAAAGTAGGAAGAGGTTTCATTAATACTCTCATCAACAAGCTTCCTGTTCAACTGCATCTACCTGGGTACGAATTTTGTGGTCCTGGTACTCGGTTAGAGGAGAGACTACGACAAGGAGACTTGGGAATTATTCCTTTGGATCAAGCGTGCAAAGAGCACGACATTGCTTATTCTCAAAATAAAGATTTGAGTAAGCGACATCTGGCAGAGAAGATTTTAGAAAACAAAGCTTGGGAAAGAGTAAAGGCGAAAGACGCTAAAACAGGTGAAAAAGCGGCTGCTTGGTTTGTTACTACAGCTATGAAAGCTAAGCGTAAAATTGGAATGGGAATGAAAAAAAGAGAGTTGGGAAAAAACGTACCATTCGAACTCCAAAAAAGGGTGGTTTCTCACCCTTACTGTTACCATTACTAGAAGCATTAGGAGCTATTAGGGGCGGTGCAGCTGGAATTGCAAAAGCAGTGAATGATGCTGAAGCCAATCGTGAACAACTAACTGAACAACAAAGACATAACGCAGCAATGGAGCAAGCGGTAAAAGTAGCTCAAGGTTTCTATCTACGACCCTATAAAGTATTTGGTTTGAAAAAAAAGTTTGGAATCCAAAAAAATTTCGCTGAGCTTACCACGTCATGCGATGACAAATATTGAGCTAGAAGAGTATGCAAAATATATCCCTAATTTTCGTGGTGTTTTCATGCGGGATACGTTACCTAGTAAAATAAAAATATATGAGTCAGGTATAGTCAATCTTGATGGTACAAGTGGAAGTGGAACTCACTGGACTGCTTACACTAAACATGACAAGCATGTGATTTATTTTGATAGTTACGGTAATTTACCCCCTCCATTAGAATTAGTTAGATATTTTAAGAGTGATGGGTCGGTTGATATAAACTATAATTATGATGTGCTACAATCATTTAATTCACATCAGTGCGGTCAATATTGTCTACGGTTTTTATTTAGTCACTCAGTTGGATCATTATGTCATATACATTTACTTTGAGTGGAGAATCATCAGTTTTAAGTGATGATTTTAATCCCCCCATTTATTTAGACGAAAATGCTGACTATGAAATAGGTTTAGCAAATTTTGATAGTTTTAATAGTATTAGTAACGTACATGAGCAAAATAACGTGTTGGTGTGGGGTGATCATGATGAATATAAATTTGATATTCCTGTTGGAGCATACGAAATTAATGGTATAATACAAATTATTGAACGGGAACTGATTCAGACTGGAGTTAGTATTCGTCTTAAAGCAGATCCACGAACATCAACACTTACAATTAAAAGTAGTGTTTGGATTAATTTTGACATTGATAATTCTATAGGTCATCTTTTGGGATTTCCCAGACGAAAACTAAGTCCAAATGTAATTCATACTTCTAAAAGTGTCAACATTTTACAAGTGAATACCATTTGTATTGACTGTAACATTGCGGTTGGTTCTTTCCTCAATGGAAAACCAGTTCACATTATTCATCAATTTTTCCCACAAGTTCCAAATGGGTATAAAATAGTGGAACAACCACTAACAATACTCTATTATCCAGTAAACATCAAAACTATCAACAACATTACTGTGAGAATTCTCAATCAGGTTGGAACTTTGATCAATTTTCGCAAAGAAACTATAACGGTTCGACTACATCTGCGAAGAATAGAATAATGGTTTGGCGGTTTTCGGAACATCCATATCAACCATATAAAAGGCAATTCAAACGTCGAAAAAACCGAGCAACACTGGTGACTGATCGGTTAACATCAGAAAATCGTAAATTTTTACAGTCTGTTGGATTTCAAGTTTTAGTATAATGGAAATGTTACACGTTTCGGGTGAAACATTTATTGATAATACCATTGAAGATTATCAGTTCCATACCTACCAACCTTATACTTCTAGTAATTTAAATTATAATGATGAAATCAGAATTCCTATTCAAGATTTGGATGCATACACACTACCATGTAATAGTTATCTTTATTTAGAAGGTAAAATCTTGACTGATCAAGACAAAGTACCCACAAAATTTCAACTTATCAACAATGGTATTGCTTATTTGTTTCGAGAACTACCATATGAATTGAATGGTGTTGTAATAGATTCTGTTAGAAATGTAGGTTTGGTTTCCACAATAAAAAATTATTTGTCGCTCACTGACAATGAGAGTAAATTACTGCAAAACGGAGGATGGTTTCCCAAAGATGGTAAGATTCTTGTTGATGGCAATGGAAACTTTAATGTTTGCATACCGTTGAAAGTATGGTGTGGATTATTCGAGGATTTTCGCAAAATTGTACTTAATATGAGACAGGAGTTGGTGTTAATTCGCGATAAAGATGATATAGATGCGGTTATCGCGAACGATAATAGCGAAAAGTCGAAAATTCAAATAAATAAATTATCTTGGAATTTTTCTCATATAATACCTAACTTACGAGAACAACTTCGTTTAAATAAAATTATTCAAGGCAATGTCGATCTTCCTAACAAGTTTCGGAGTTGGGAAATAATCGAATATCCCACTTTAGAGTAGAGTAGAGTGGGAAGCTCGACCACCGCTTGGTTCGTTTTTTGAACATTTTGGACATTTCGTTTTTACTGTATCAGGATGTACACATCCAAAACAAAACAATTTCCTAGGAACTTTACAGTTATAAAACATATGACCTGCTTGTTTGCAATTCCAGCAAGTCCAGGTAGAAGATACTACAGATATATTTTTCCGTGGCTGTTTAAAATAAGAATCATCATTAAAAGAGGTACTAGATATACTTAGATCTGGTTCAAGTAAATATTGACTATTCTTATGAGTAGAGGTAAACTGTTGGTCCCAAGTTAATGTTTCCTCCAGTCGTTTACATTTTTCGGTCAAAATATCAACAGTATCAATATCAATCAAAGCTAAAGGTTGTGCATAATGAGGTAAAAGATTTCTACGAATAATACGAATTATGGCACTTTCACTTGGTTTGTCATCAAGACGGTTGAACAAACCACACATGGCGTTAATATACAAGGTAACTCGTTCATGTTGACCTTGTTTTCTAGCTTTGATTTCCTCAAGTAAATCATCTTGGTAGTTATACGGTAAGAAATCGGATTTTAATTTAGTCACTAATTGTTCCCAACTTTGCATCTGTTAATAAGATACCAATTAAAAGCCTGATCACTAAATAAATCAGCTGAGCTAGAAAACAATTCAGCATCTGTGATACCTCTCGAAAGTTTGCGGCAATTTACGCGTTCTAAAAATCCAAGTACAGATTCTTTGGAATAAATTCCTGAGAATCTTATCCCCCATTTATGTACCGGTACAGGTTTAGAAAAAGAAAAACTTTGACTGGTGTTTACTGGAGTCGATTGTCTGTCTGAATCGATAACATTGATTTTACTATCTAATTCACCTTCTAAACAAAATATTTCTGTTGTTAAATGTTTCTTTACTTGCTCTTGTTCGTCCTCCTCGCAAGTTAAACGAGGGGTACGTTGAGTGAGGTGAGTTAGACGGCAAGTCAACCTTCGGTACTCGACATCCGAAGAAGTTCCAACAAAATCTTTAACCTTCTTCTTCAAGTCGGCAAAAGAAATCTTAATACCTGTAATTTCGGTAGTAAATGGAAGTTCAACATATGAGATTGAACTCCTCATAGATACTTCCTGTGTTACAACCCCGCGCTGTATTTTCTTCTTCTCTGTAACCAGTGAAGGTATTTCTAAACCACGATAAGAAAGTTCGTAATCCAATTCATGAGATAAAAGATAATCAACATTTAATTTGAAAATTCGGGACATTT
Organism: Lochmaea crataegi; assembly: GCA_947563755.1. Lineage (NCBI taxonomy): Eukaryota > Metazoa > Arthropoda > Insecta > Coleoptera > Chrysomelidae > Lochmaea > Lochmaea crataegi. Next base: position 1,292,271 of record OX387435.1, read on the forward strand.
TATTATACGTTAATTTACGGTATTAAAAATATAAGATTAAAGAGAAAAAACGAGTACTGTTGATATTGACGGAAAAGAAAATATTATAGGTACGATACGTGAAGATATAAGATAAAGATATATAGATATGTGAGATAATGATAATAAAATAGATATTACCAACTTAAACGTGAAAGATAAATAATACGATAAATGAAAGATATACGATAATAATAAGATGATTGCTTCTTACTTCAACTACTGTCCAAACTTCCAAGTTTCAAGATTTATCGATATAAAGCAGATGTGTAAAACGGGCCCCACACGTTCGGGTGCCAATTTGTTACGTAACGATAAGGTAATGCCAATTTGCAACGCCTCCAACAATGTTGGGCGACAATTTGCAACGGCTACTCATTTTAGAGAGCACCTCAGGTGTAGATTCTGAGACCAAACTAGTACAAATTCAGAGAGTAGTCTTACCGGTTCTCGGGTAATTCTACTTGAAATTTATTTTAATTAAGATAAGTTAATTATGAAACAAGTTACTGAAATTATTAAAAGAAAAATTATTTAAGAAAGGTAAGTGGGCGCCACCCTGAATTATACTAGCTTATTTGTTACTCACGTCAGCATTATAACGCCAAACCATGTAAGATTGGAAGGGAAAATAAACTTTATGAACAACGTTATTAAATTCACAAGTTGTATATTGACTTTGAAAACAAACAATTAAGTAAAGGAAAAAAATGACTGGTTTTTATTGGCGGTTGTTGAAGAGTTGAAAAATCTCTAGGTGGTACTTTCCTGGAGTGATAGAGATGGAGTCCTCGTTGAAGTACAGGTAACAGGTAAAGTTCTGAAGTCCCATGTAAAATGTCCCAGGTAAAGTTTCGGGTCCAGGTAAAATGGAACAATACTAGTATCAGGAACAAATTTACCCAATTTAACAAAATCCAGGATGTCTGAAGGATATTACAATGATTAAAGATTACAATGTCAAAGAAAATCATTTAACAACGTGGTTCATACATCCTGTATTTTAGATAAAAGAAATAACAAAAAAAACGATAAAATCCAATAACCGATTCTATACCGGTAAACTCAGAAGTATTTTAAATATGTATATATTTTAAAAAGGTTTGAAATATATTCAAAGAGAATATGAAAAAAATCTGAAAGAACAAAAAAAACATAATCATATCGATATATATTCCTGGCACTGGAACGACATTGCTACATAATAAAATATGAAAGTGGAACTGCTAAGAAAGAATAGTTAACAGACATTTGAGAGAAATAACTTACCATTCACATGAATGCACTTTTTAAAGATAAGATACGATAATGGAAATTTTTGCTTCAATGGCACATGTTCACAGGAAAGAAGAATTAAACCCTTTTGCCACTGTTTAAATACACGAAATAATGTGAAAGATAACATACTTACGTCTCATGTTCATGTCACGCTCATACGCTTTGACCATGAAAGGAATTTACATTTCAGTAGTGAATTCTTGATTCATATTTAATTAATAATTGGTAGAAGAAGAGATAAGAGAGAGTTCGAAGTTTGAATATCAAAATAGCAGTGGCTATTTTCACGACAGGCGGACCTCGATCGGCCCGTATAGAAACGTTGATTTCGACTCTCGTCCACAGCAAATATATTCAGCCTTGAAACATTTCTCGGTGTTGGGTATGAGAAAGGACTGGCTATTCGCCGCCCATACGATAATTTATTATTAATTAACTGGAGGAAAGTAAAGTGAACGAAATTAACGTTACATAATCTTTGAATAAACTAGGATTTTCCGCAAAACGTTTTTCTAAATTACGAAATCTATTTTTTGTCATGGAATAGGAATTACCTAACTTTGATTGTTCATTTGAACTTTTTAAAGGCAAATCTACCTGAAAGAAACCATTTTCTAGAATTTTTATAATATTTGTGAAGATATTTCAGCTAACTCTTCATCAAGACTAAGAGTTTTATTTTTTGAGGAAATTTCTATTATTTCCCATAACTTTTGCAACAAATTATCAGTATCAGAGCTTTGAAGGGAGAAACAATTATTATTTGAACTATCACCTCGTAAAACATATGAAATAGCTTCTTTAGGAATACGTCTACCTACTATATAAACTAGTGTCAAGAAATTTTTTTGATTTTTCATTATATTAACATTTATCAGATTATAATAAATATCAGCTCCTAATAACATGTCAATTTGAGAAGGAATGTGGAAATTAGGATCTGTTAATTTCACATTTGAAGGAATTAAAACTTTTTCTCTACGCAATGAAAATTGAGGCAATTTTTTTGTAATTTTCTTGAGAGCAAAATAATTTATGTTAAAACTAAAATTACTTGCAATATTAGATTGAACATTAATATTTACCATTTTATTCGAATTCGTAACTATACCATCAACCCCATTTATTGGAATAACTTTTGATTGTGGAATAAGTTGGAGAATTTCTGTCAAGGTTTCTGAGATTAATGATCTTTCACTTGAATAGCTTTGTTTTCTGAATTATGCACGGTAACAAGTGCAGTTGCTAAGAGTGCTTCTTCATAAGAGGATAAAGTGGACAAAGTAATACCATCATTTTGACTTGACGAGGGATTTTCTAATTGTTGATTTCAAGGATTTCTATTGAAGTTTTTACTGGAATTAGGAATGTGTGAATTGTCAATACCATTTTGTAATGGTCTATGAACATTTGAACCAATCTGTGAATTTCTAGGATAATCTAAACTGCTTTGTGAATTCCTAAGAGACTATACAAAACTATTAGACTGAGTGTTATTATCAAAGGTAGAACTACTTTGACTAAAGTTGTTTGAATTTTGGAAATTAGAATTTCTCTGCCTATTTTGACTAATATTATTAGTATTCTGCAAATTTCTATGAAACCTTTTCAGACTTGAAAGATTTAAATTAGAGTTATCGAAGTCTCCATATTTAAGAAGCAATTTACCTCATTTGCTTTTAGCAGTAATTTTGTGAGATTGTTAAACAATCAAAGAATATGGATGAAATCTAGAAGTACCTAGTGAAAATTGGATAATAATGTTAAATCAGTACAGTGACTCTGACTGGTTTGAAAATTTTAGGATGTCTAAAACCTCGTTCATGTTATTATATGATATATTTAGACCGAGTTTAAACCCGAAACACAATTTTTTTAAATCTAGGGAACATCTTTCAGTAGAGAAGCAGGTTGCTGTGTGTGTATATATAAGTTATGCAGATATAGTGAATATAGAGTTGTGGGCTCTGTATTCGGCATACATAAATCGACAGTGAAAAAATGTGTATATAATGTAAGAAATGCCATAATAAAGAACATGATGAGAAAATATGTATTTATGCCGAATGAAGTTGAAGCAGAAGAAATATCACATTTTGAGAGTGTAACAAAAATTCCAATGTTGTTAGGTGCCATAGATGGGAGCCACATACCCATCACAGCACCTAGAGATGGGTATCGGGACTATGTCAAAAGAAAGGGTTGGCTATCTTCCAACATGCAAGCTGTTGTAGACCATAAGTGCAGGTAAGGTGAAGAATTGTATATTGTAGAAGTATTTTATTATAGTTCATTTTCATTTATTCATTATAAACATTTAAATACAGTAATTTTACAATTTACTTCATTTCATTTAATATTTTTCAACTCAGCCCGTGCCTAGACAAAAATTTGTCAGTTTTGCACTGGACTAAGTTTTAAGATATCTTTTTCATTGTATAGGTAATAAAAGGTTGGTGTTTTCAACTTTAGTTTTTTGCTGTAGGGTAAAGCAGAGAAAGCATAACACTCAACGGAGAATAATTAATTATTGTCGTACATAGAAACATTGATGCTATAATTTATCGATTTATTGATAATGCCATTTAAGACATTATATCCATAAACAATTGTAAGTGAGTAGTTATATAGTTTCTTATATATTTTTTAAATTTAAATAGTTTGGGTTCTGTTTTAATACCAATTGGGATTAGGTTATAAAATTTTTGGACCGAAGAAAAAAAGCGATCTTTGAGTTACAGTTTTTTTGAAGTACGGGACATGTAGATCCATATTTGCTAAAGAACGTGTTAATTTGTTGTCTTTGTAGTTAAATTTGTTGGGATTGTTATATACGTTTAGAATGCAGCTATAGATATAAAGTGTCTTAATACTAAATATTTCAATTTCCTCATATAGTATAGTCTTGCTTTTTTAAATATAATTCTAAGTAAGGTTTTTTGAACTGTCTAAAATCTTAAGTGTTGTATAAAAAGTCCCACCCCATGCAATAATGCAATATCTTAAAACCGATTCTGCAAGCGAGTTATAAATTATTTTCAACTTTTTTTCGGAGAGAATATCCCTCAAGGTGTAAAATTTGTGCATTAATGCTCTTAATCGCTTACTAACGTGGGTAATATGTTCAGACCATCGCATATGTTGATCGACATAAACACCCAGGTATTTTATAGAGGAGATTTTATCTATTTTTGAACAATTACAATTTTTATCTAATGTACATTGGGGTTCAAGTAATTGTATAGTAAGTTTAGTTGGTTGATCGACAGTTGTAGGACTGAAAGTGTTATATTTTGTTTTCTTTGATATTTAGTGTCAGTTTATTGAAATTAAGCCACACGCTAATATTTTTTAAGTTATTTTCTGCATTTGTTTTAACATTCTCCCAATTTTTACCAATAAAGATTATGGCAGTGTCATCGGCATAGCTAATTAGGTGTCCATTAAAGTTATTTATTTTTGTAATATTATTTAGATATATAATAAAAAGCAATGGTCCTAACACCGTGCCCTGTGGAACACCGATTTTTATTTTGGATTCTGAACTTAATTCAGTACCTATTTTTACTCGCTGAACTCTATCTTTTAAGTAATCTGATATGAGTTTTAACGCAATTCCCCTGACACCATAATTATTTAACTTATCTAAAAGGATTTCATGAGACTCCGTGTCGAAAGCCTTGGCTAGGTCGAGAAAAATTGCAATGCACTTTAAAGACTCATCCAAAGCTCTCACCGTACTCTCCACCAAATATATCACCGCATTTTCAGTGCTTGAGTTCTATATGAATCCATATTGTTTTTTAGTTATAATGTTATTTAAGTTAAAGAATTCAAGCAGTCTTTCTTTTAACGCCATCTCAAATATTTTTGCAAAATTGCTTATTAAGGAGATGGGCCTGTAATTATTAACATTACTTGCATCTTCCGATTTATAAATAGGTGTCACCAATGATTCTTTCCATTGCAGAGGTATTTTCCACTCTGGAAACATAGATTTATTATATGTGCTAATGGCTCTGAGATAAGCAGATGAATACTTTTTATAGTTTTTACCTGTATTTTATCTGGGCCAGGTGCACAATTGTTTTTTAACTTTGATATTAGTATGATTATCTCCATATTATCTACTGGTTTTAGGAAAATACTTGACTGGACTTTATCATTGATTGTAAATTTGTCAGGTAAGGCAACCGGAGGTATTTTATTTGCCATTTCCGTTCCGATGTTGGAAAAAAATTTGTTAAATATATTGGCTTTCTCTTTATTATTATTTACTGGCATTTTATTGTTATTAAAAATAGTTGTGTTTTCAATACTTTTAGATTTTTGGGGACTACCTGAAATATCATGGAAAGTTATACCACATTTTTTTTGTGTCATTACCTGCTTCATTTATTTTTTTTAGTAAAGCATTTGGTTTATTTCTGTACGTTTTATATTCTTGCTGAGATTCGGTTGAAAAATGCTTATTTAGTTTTTTTTTAAGATAATCTCTTTGTTTAATCGACATTATTAATCCAGCTGTTATCCAAGGCTTAATTTTTAATGTTTTCTTATCTTTAGTTCCAATTTTAGTAGATGCTTTTATTATAGTTAAAAAATTTTCAATGAAATGAATATTAAATACATGATTGTCGGGGATCCAGCCTACCCACTTTTGGACTGGATATCAAAGGGTTATTCGCGAGCATGCCCACCCCAAGAAGAGTCTTTCAATGTTTATTTAAATTCTAGGCGTGTAGTAGTCGAATGGGCTTTTGGCAGACTCAAAGCACGATTCAGAATTTTACAAAAGCGAATGGATATCTTTTATAAATTTATCCCAAAAATAGTGGTTGCTTACTGTTGCATTTTGCACAATTTTATAGAAGATGGGAAAGATTCATTTATTTAGCAATGGCTTAATGATGTGGAACCTGCTGAAGTACTTTTGCCACAACCTAGGCAACCTGTTGTTCCACAAGCAGCTGAAAGTGCTGTAGAAGTTCGGAGAATGTTTTGTAATTATTTAGCTGAGAATGTAGCATTGCGTTAAATATTGTATATTTATTTTTTGGTTAAGGGTTTTTAACATTAAAATAAATTATTAAAAAACAAACTTTCATTTCTATATAGTTAACAAAAAATAATACCTCTTTTGTAACCAAAAATATACTATGTGAATAAAAATGACATTCTTCAATGTAAGGATAAAAAAAAGTTTGCCTCTGTTAACAAATTATTTCTTTATTAATTGTAGAGAAAAACTGTCATCAATATGTCACTTGTAAAAAGAATATTACTTTTACAGATTTAACATTATTAAAAACTATGAAAAATTAAGGTGGTTTTTCTCTCCAATTTTTAAAGACTGTTACGGAGGCAAACTTTGTATCCTTAAAATTTTACATTGGAGAATGTAAGGTTTATCCACATACCTACAAAATGATGAACAAAAAGAGTTTTGTCGTTTGTTATTTATGAAAAAATGGTTAAAACGTGAATCCCTGAAACAAGTTTTTAAATGTAATAATTTTTGTCTACAACTATTAAAAAACAAAACATTCTAAATAAAAAATTGTTAACAATATAACAAATAAACTTATGATCAACAGTCTTGTGGTTGTTTAACTAAAATAGTACTAAAAAAACCAAATAACCATCCTAAACACGTATGTGCCTGTATACAACTGATGTGAAAAATATAAATAATACTTTTATACTCTAAAACTAAAATCACCATTCTGTTGACTGTTACTTCCTAAATAACAATCAAAATGTGTTGAGACCTTAGAAGTTATAGGTCTGACAGGTCAGAATCAAGGAAATCTGCTGAACCTGCATCTTCTGAAGATTCACTTTGTGCAGGGGTTTCATTTTGTTGGGACTTCAAATTAGTTAAAACATTAATTCATTCATGAGTTAGCCTTTCTTGTGATTTTAGTTGCAACTTTACCAACTTCACATCCCAATCCCTCTGTTTTTTCATTTCTTTTGCCATAAATTGTTCATGATCTTTTGTCATTTTATCACTTATTTCCTGCCAATTTTTTTCATAGCTGCAAAATTTTGCAGTAGAACGTTGCTTGTATATCGGCCCCCCAGATGCCTTATTTTTTTCTTCAGCACCTGCAATACAACATAGATCCGTTATAAGTAATTTTTATTGGTAATATATTATGTTGTTAAATAAAATAGGCAGATTGTTTAAAAATATTCAGATAAGCATTTTGATGCATTTTTAAAAGTATAGTGCAAGTAAGATTTAAGATTTTTTAATGTATGGCACTTTCTATTGAGTCTTTCCAATATAAATAAGAAATTTTTTAGAAAAATAGAGTATAGCATTTTTTCAATTGACTTTCTTTAAAAGTAAAACTGTTTTATTTCTTTCATGCATCATAGTTCTTCATATATACACTATAATTCTTCAAATGATTGCTTAAAAAACGTAATACATAAATTGACATAAATAAATACCTTGTTTGGAAGTTCTTGGTAGGTTTTCAAGATTGTCAATAACATTGGCTTCTAAGGCTTCTTCTATAATTTCTTCGCTCTGGCTACTCAAAGGAGCGATTTCCTCAACAATAACATTTGGATCTACCTCATAAGCCTCGGAAACGGTAGGTATATCTAATTCATCCATTTCTAGTGTATCAACCCCATCTAAATTACTTTCAACTGCAGGTCTGGTACCAAATAATAAATCTAGCTGGTCGTAAAATGGGATATCAGTCCTTCCAACACCACTTGGGGCATTATCTTTTTTACAATTAATGTAGGATCATTTAAGTTTTCTTAAACGAATTTTCATTTGCTCATGTGATGTATGGATTCCTCTTCTTTCTAGTCTTTTTTTTTCGATCCCCTTGTATATATCAATATGCCGATATTTGTTTGTATCCATTAACTTATTAATTTTTATTTCAGTCGCAATCTCTAACATTACTCTGGTTTACTTTTCACTCCAATTTGTTCCCCGTTTTTTGCGACCACTTTTAATATTATTTTTTGGATCCATTTGTTAGGATTATGTGGTACTATTTTTTAAGTATTTATTACAATCAGTTTTTTAGGTTATTTTGACCCGATCTTACGTGACATCTGACGTATTTTTACTCTGTGCTTTTAGCTAGCCGTCACTTTGGTCCACGAATACTAATGTGCCGTGTTTACACCGTTAAAAATTAAATTTGTACTACCCTAGATGAGATGGATCAAATTCGAGTACCAAATTTTACTCCTTGGGTGTTTACACCGAAAGTGAAGTACGCGTGACGTCATTTAGACCTCGGACTAAAAATTTGGTACGCCCAGTGTAAACGCACTTACTCTTTTCTTGCAATAAGGATAAAATTACACAATATTTTTCTTCTACTATTTCTCTGTCTAAAGTTTGATCTTCATCTAAACATTCTATTTGATCTTGTATTGAATTGTAACTATCGAATTCTTTAGTTAAAAGATCTGATTTTGTTTTAAAAAATGTTATTTTGTTTTCTGTCATAGAATTTATTTCAAACCAATTCTCGATTCTAGTAATTTTACCTCTTTCAATGGCTCTCTTTTTAATTATAGCATCCATATTTATATCTATTGAAAATATTAAATCTTAATCAATAGGAATCCCAGTTATTAACTAATTAATTCACTACAAAGAAATATTTAATCTGCCTTTGATTACTGTTTGAAAGAAAATAAAAGATTATTCAAACTAGAAACTGTCTTTCAACCATGTAAATGAAATTAGAATTTATTCATTAAACTGAAATGTTTATCTGACCTTTATCAAAGAGAAACTTCAACTTTGACAACAACAAACGCTTGTAACGGAATGGAACTGGAATAACTCATCGTCCCATCTCCAACCTTTTTACGGGAATGGACTCGTCAATACAAGTGGAACTCTTCCAAGACTGAAAACGGAATCTTTCACTTCACTTTTCTAGTTTCCTCCAAAATCCGGCTCGAATTAGGACCAAAATGATCTTTTTGATAACAGTCAAAGAGGTACATTGACTTATCTATACCTCAGAAATAATTTCCATAGGTCGTGAAATAAAATCCAATGTAATTTTCAAAGATAACTGTATTATAAACTCTTCTTCGAAGGACCAGCGGGTTTCAATCCACATATAATTACATTATTTGAGATAAAAATTCTTCTAAATTTGCAAAAATCATGCAGATGAATATCAAATAAAAAAAAATCAATTATGATTGATGTTTCTACGTAAAATAATATTTAAACAACAAACTTTTTCACAACGACGCAACGCGGATTCGTTTTTATTTTTGATGTTTGACTGATGAAAGAAAAGGTAAGGTAATAAATGCAGGAAATATTAAAACATGTTTGAAAGAATTTCAAACATACTCCCCCCATTGAAGCTTCTTCGCTTCAATAAAAAAGGATAATAAAAAAATTCGTATCAACGCAAATATTAAATTGAATACCTAACATAAACGTAACATTTAACAACTCAGAAATTATCTTTTTAACTACTCTTCTTTTGGCAAAGGACATAGTTTTGTAATATTTTTTATATAAGTTCCAGATTGCGTTTTAATTTTAACTTAACGAATTATACCATCTTTACTACGAATAATTTCAACAATTCTAGCAATGGGCCATTCTAACGGACGCGAAATTTCTTCCTTGAGCAATACAAGATCATTTTCCTTTAAATTCGGATGAGGAATGAGCCATTTTGGTCTATTTTGCAATTGGTTCAAATATTCCTTTGTCCAAAAATCCTCACAAAATTTTAACGACCACTTTGATGCTCAAACTTATATATATGACAAAGGCAGTAATATAGACTCCATGTATATAGATAAAAAAACGTCTTTTCGAAAAGTATTTCCAAACGAATGCATTATGGTTCTATCTGCAATGGGTGCTGCATTCGCCATCCTCTTGACATATTACTGATTTATATAATATACAATAACAGTATCCTTCAAGTTTTCTTCAAACCTCGAGTAGTTCCAGACTCAACTGTTATTTCGTATATTAAATTTTTAGGAGGAGGATTAATTGACGGTATAACCAAGTTTTTTTGAAACACTAGGAGGAAATTCTGATGATAGCTTCCGCCGATGATCCACTTTTGAAATATTTGTGTTGCCTCCTATACCCATCCCTCAATGAATGTCCTAGTTTTTCCCATAACGTGTTACATTGAAAAATATACCGGAATAAATACTTTTCTATTTGTGAACCGAGATTGATGGGGTCTGAGTAATTGGCCTAATAATCACAAAATTTGGTATGGGTACGCACCAGAGTGAGTTGTATTTTAATATCTAGGTGATGAATACGCAGGTTTATAGCTGGGTTGCCAAGATTATAAACGATTAACGTGAAGACGAGATGCAATTGATTTCATGTAAAAATGCATATTCTATATGGTTTCTTTCTCAGAAATCTGTCTAATCATCGTTAATATTACTGATAGTATTTTTAAAACGGATACTTTAATCCTAGATTCATAGATAAGCTCATACAGTGATGGATATCATCCATTCACGATCATACCGAACGGGCCTAAAATTATTTCAAAATTACGATATCCACCAATCAGTGGTACTGAGCAAAACGATTTGGTGGAAGAGTGTTGCTGGTGACCAAAGTCAACGTGGTTTGAAACGGTTAATTGGGTAGAATTTCGCTGTCTTCCTTATAGGGATAATTTCATACGTTTCTGAAATTGGTAGGAAATATTAGAGATATTGTTAGTGGATATTTTTCCTTCAAATTTCTCCAAGAGGATTTATTACACTACGTTGTATGGCAACCAGAGATATCGACCTGTCAGCCATTACTGCCGGTATGTAACATCTCCCTTTTTCTGTTTAATTTAAATGTTCATTTGTAATCATAGTATTTAGATTAAAGATAAAATTAGCATTATTATCACCTAAGGTAAATTGAGTTGTTTATTTCATTAAATTAAAAATTCATGTAAGAAACAAAAAAAAGAAGGGTGATTAAAAAAAATTATATATATCTATATTACATCAGTCGAGACTATTTAATTAGTATCGTGAACAATCTCATCGCTAGAAATTATATGGTTCTAATATCCTTTCAATTGGTAGGATACGGTCTCAAAACACTTCTGGAGCTGACTTCAAGTTTTCCATCAATTATTTAAAGCCCCGACATCCTTGACCAGGAAGGGTATGTTATTTTTCAATCAGTTTTTTTTGTCTGCATGTACTTTGCAACTGTGAATATTTTATGATCAACAACTACAAAAAAAATTATAACTACAAATTAAATTATTGGAAATACGACGTTGCAAGACTTAGTCATTTATAGAATGATTCTGGTACATATAGGTACTTAAAAACTTTGTAGGCAATAATATTTATTCAAAAAAAATAATAGTTCAGATTGTTCCATACTCTATTTATGGGTATGACTCTATTTTTTTTCTTGTTATGTTGAAGGTATTCATTGAGGTTTATATTTTAGGGCTTTCTCTTCGCGCTCTTTTCCTTCCTTGGTACGACCTGTCCTACAGTACCATATTGTGAAAACGGCACATAGTTTGGAAATTTTGATGCTGTCTGGAAAGCTGTGGAAATTGTAGATTATTTTACTGGAATTAGATATTCAACTTTATTTGCAACACCAAAGGACACGCAAGTTATAAATAGTTGTTTCATTTCTTTTTTTTTGTGTTTCGTTTATATAATGAATTGATTATAATAGTTGCTGAGATTAACGTATTAGTTTCGAGTGTTACCACTTGCAACAGTTGCTAGCGCCTCATTATTTTATGTATATACAAATATTAGCCATATATATTTACGCTTCACTTTCATCATCAAGTACACAGTATTGCGCTTGAGCTCTCGCGATCGCAGATTTGACCCATATCGTTTAGGGCGCTTCCTGTTAAAGGTGTTTTTAGTTTTAAATCTGTAAAGTTGGAAATGATACTTTGACGCCATAAGAATTGCATGTTCGTATCAGAGTTTCATCTTATAATTGAATGGGTGAGATTAAAAACAGTATAAGTCCGAAAACATTATTTTGAGTAAATCGAAAAAATTGTTTCGCGTCTTAACGACTTGTTTTAGAGCTTTGACATGTACAGAGTGATTATAGATCTTATTGTCACCCATTATTTCGCGTTAAAAAACTGTGGAAAAAAACATTAAATTTTGCGTAATATAAAAAACTAAGCCATGGACTTGTACTGTTATTTCACTCAACTACAAAAAATTGCAAAATAAGTTGTTGAATTTTATATTTTTAACATTTTCCACTTTAACATAATACTGTATTTGCTGAAGAAAAATAAACATTCTTGAATAGAAAAAACATGAAACTAAAGGAACCGAACATTTTCAGTTTTCAGCTTCTTGGCTACTTGTCTTCCACGACGTGATATGATAGTAGAACTCTAGTTTTTCTCCAGTAATATACTGCATGACTTTCTTTATATCCATAACTTTTTTGATGTTTATTGGTATTGGTTCATGATAAGCCTGTTCTACTGGAAGAAGCGGACTTGTCTTATTTGGCTTTAGAAGTTTGAAAGTGGATAAAACTAGGCCATCGATGTAGTCCCAAGTTGTCACGTAACCGGGAGTGTCACTTTCGTACAAAAATTGTCTGTAATTTGATACAGTAAAGGTTTCTTTTCTTGGAGGGTTGCTACCACGTACGGAAATCGAGCAAGTTTTTTTGTAATTTTCGGGCCACCAATTTTTAAAGTCAAGAATATCATGATGGCGAATCTCTTTCACTGTGAACGGTGTTTTTTTTCTTGCGGAAATTATCATTGTTTCATATTCTTCAGGAATGTAAATTCTGTCATGTTTCTTAACCAACCTCTCAATCGTACCAAAGTCTCTATCGCACGGAAGAAAGGAGTGACCACGGACCGGAAAATAGTGATATATTTTTTAAATCGTTTTGTTTCCTGTAATGCAAGCAAAAATCGAACCATGGTATTATTACGGTTTTGCCCGGGACAACCGTCAGAAAAAAGATGCATCTCTGTTACTTCATTAGGAATATGATTCAGTACATAATCATAAAGAAACGAGCAAACTTCGTTTGGACCTTTTAGGGCTTGGCCTTCATGATAAGTATAAAAGTGTCCGGTGTAGGTCTTAAGATTGTGTATCTCGAAGGCATATACCCAAAGTTGTCTGTAATAAAAGATCTCCTGAACTGGAATGTGTGGTAAAGGTAGATTTTGAATATAATCAAATGAAATTCCCATAACTTCAGGCCGATCTTGGCACATAAGCTCTACTTCTTTCGTTTTAGCATAACATTTTTTAGCGCGTCTTTTGTGAACCATTAGTTCGGCCACAGCTACGCGCTTGGCCGTGTCATTGAGATTTTTGTCTTTAATTCTTGCATTCAACCTTTCGCATTCAGAGCAAACATCAACTTGACATCTTCCGAATTTAAGTCCATAGTTTTCATTAAAGTATTTTAAAAAGAACTCATACTTCACCAATCTCAGTGCGTCCGGATGTTTTTTTATAAAAAGGTCATGCATTACTTTAACATTTAAATCTTCATCTAAATACCGGTAGATTTTATTCGAATAGTGGGTGGTTTTCACAGGAAATGCTTCAATATGGTCTCTCATTTTAGCAATCCAGTCAGCCTGAATAGCACGAGGTCTGTTATGATGCAGGCCTCGTAAATCTCTTGGCGATCGTCCTGCGAGAAGCAGGGTGTTTAAACGCTGAACTCGAAAATGTGATACAGCATACAGGCTCATGAACGCTTGTTTGCATACTGGTATTCGATTGTTATGATGCATTACGAATTAAACAAAATGTGTTCCTCTCTGCATAGCACTTTCAGCGACCCTCTTTCTTCGCCTTTCTATAGGTTTTATTTCCATAAGTCCTTGCAGGAACGTATCTTGTACATTTTTGGATTTATCCGTGTATAACTTTGATAATATTTGGACTTTATCTTGGTCACTTAGACTATCCATGCATTTCCGTTTACATCTAAAATTTATTATTTCATATTAAAATACTTAAAAATAGATTTTGTAGGGACACTTACGTGCATGGAGGTCCAACTTGTTTTCCTGGAACTGTTACACCTTTCATTGTAACATATTCACGACCTTCTTGTCTCGCTATTTTCCGTTTATTTACTTTCCAATCGCTTAAGTTTATTTTTCTTCTTCTACTACCACTAGTAGTAGCTTCGTCTGCAGAACTAGTACTACTATTGTCAGACATTTTTAATTTACAAATCTAAACCGTTTAATCAAGACAGTTCAAAAATCAAGCAACAGAAACTAACCGTAATACAGATATTCGCTCTTTGGCTACAATGTAAACACTGCGACGCGACGTAATGGATTCGACCGGGCACGCGCCTCAGTCGTTGGGATTAAAAACAGTACAAGTCCCGGACTTGTACTGTTGTTCTGCTCACCGCTGATAAGACCTTGCTCCCACATCGCAGCAGGCAATGCTTAGCGTACGGTTTTTAGACTCATTCGATGCGGAAGGGAATTTCAAAATGATTGGCTATCTCAACTCAAAATGTCAAATTTTGGACTTATACTGTTGTTAATCTCACCGATTCAATTAATATTAGGTTTCTGTTATTGGAATACGTATATTATAATGTATCTAAACTTCATGTTAATAGATGAAATTATTTAGATTCAACTTCTTATTTTTTTATGCAGATTCCCTTTGGCTATACAGATTTAGGCTAAATCTGGATAACGTTGACTTTAGTTATGGAGTTCTTATCGTTGGTAAATCGCGAATTAAAATAAATTGCCTTTTGGGTATTTGGTATTAGATTTATCTGGCGCCTGGGTTTCACTATATTTCGTTCGTTGACATTCGTTACGGACCCCCCCAATTCACCTACTTGAGTTACGGGAAAGTACCCAATTGCCCAACATCGGCACGTAGTCGGCTCGTTGGCAAGCTTAAAGGTATTATACGTTACTCCGATTTTCGGAGGTAATAAACGCCTTTGCTCCAGTTCCTACACCAATGGTATAATTTCATAGCCTTATCAATATAACTCTTCAAAAATTCTATCAATACCAATACATAAGAAATAATTTCATAAACCGTTTTAAAACATGCAAAAGAATAATATTTTTTAAATAATATTAAACAATTCCTAATCGTCTTCAATGTGTTTTTTTTATTGCAGATACTTGGCCACAGGAAACAGCTACAGAATGGGTGATCGGACAGTCTCTAACATTGTGCGAGAAGTATCTCAAGCAATTTGGAAACTGATGCAACCATCAGAAGAAAAGTGGAAATCAGTCGCAGTTGGTTTTGAAAGAAAATGGCAATTCCTGTATTGCATTGGAGCCATTGACGGTAAACATGTGGTGATTAAAAAGCCTGCAAAAAGTGGATCATCTTATTTCAACTATAAACATATGTTCTCAATTGTGCTATTGGCTATCGTCGACTCAAATTATAAATTCATCACAATTGATGTAGGGTCGCAAGGAAGATTTAGTGACCAAATAAAAAACCTATTGGTCCACGAGACAGGGAAAGAACGATTTAAATCCGCCGGTTGATCAAACAAATTATGGCTAAGCCACTTCCAAGTTTGAGAAATCCTTTGGATTTAAATTTAAACTGAAAACTACTATTCCGCCGAAATAATGAAAAAAATATATATTGATTTAAAATGTACCCAGCTTCCGACACACACAGAGTACGAATAAAAGAACCGGAATAAAAT
The DNA here is from genome assembly GCA_947563755.1 of Lochmaea crataegi. Classification (NCBI taxonomy): domain Eukaryota; kingdom Metazoa; phylum Arthropoda; class Insecta; order Coleoptera; family Chrysomelidae; genus Lochmaea; species Lochmaea crataegi. Next base: position 1,308,286 of record OX387435.1, read on the forward strand.
TTAAAATGTCCCAAACCACACAAATATTAATTGTATACTAACGACCTGCGGAGAAAAAAAGAAAATCGAAAACTCAATAGAGAACCGGCGAATAGTCAAACTCCATTAATTAAATATTCAACGCTGAAATGAAAATTCTAAAGCAAATCTCATTTGATTATCATCATTTATTGATACTACACACAACAACAAATACCCATAAGAAAAGAAAACTACAAAACTTCAACTCCCTTCAAAAAAAATCAAGAAATTCAAAGAAACTATTTCGGTAGCATTAACATTTATTGGCGTTACGGGAAACTTTTCGATTATACAGTGTATTTGAAAATAATCTTACCTTCTTAATCAAAACACTGCGGCACAAAATTTTACGTTTACGGTTTCACACAACTTGACAATTTCGGCGTTTTTCCCGCGAGAAAAGAGCACAGGCCAGAGCGAATATCCAGTTGTTCTCCAATTTATATCCTCATTCCTACCAACTATTTCGGCCTTAGCGGTGGTAGGAAATTATACGTAAAATCGATTTACTTATCAAAGAAAAAAAATTAACATATAGGTACCAGACGTCCTTCGGATTTAATCAAAACTTATATATACCGAACGTCCTATCAGTTGAAAAATTTAAACATCGGAAATGAACAGACTGAATACGGTATAATTCGATTTTGCGTACGGATTTATAATAAAATAAATTATAACGGTTATAACGAAAAAAAAATCAATGCGGTAACAGAAATGGAGTCGGAAGTAAGTAACGAGTTATATAAAACCTATGGATAAACTAAAATAATATGGGAAAAAAATAAAATTTAACTTCAAATCTGTGTCACATGAAATAACTCGTTACGATATTATTAAAATATTTATTTATCAATTTTATCGTAGGTATTTATTTAAATAAGACTACATAAATATCCACTATTATTTCGAATTTATCAGAAAAATATACCTAACACAAAACCTAATTCAACTAGATTAATAATTAACATCTAATTAAAACTAAGCTTGAAAAATTAAATTAATACATCCTACAATAAATTCTCTATTAGAGTATTTAAATTTTTAGAAATATCCTCTGAAGACTCTGCCATTCGTCCATATGCAACAGATATTCTTGCAGTACTTTCTGCATTCCTCTCCAAATTGACTATTTTTTTTTATAATAGATTTCTTTTATGAGATTCTTTTTTTTCCAAACTTTGTTTGTAGGCTTCAAAGGCCTCAACACTTTTTTACTTTCAAATGAGGCCTTTGAGGAATATGCCTTATAGGTCTACCTTCAGGCTCTTGTACACCTGGATCATCTACAATTAAACATATAATTTATTACCAAACATACAGAATAGAAAAAATATTTCAAAAACCTTCCCTGATTATTATTTTCAGAAATAGATAATTTTTCTGGTACAATATCAATGCCAGTAGGCTCCGCTATTGTGTGTCCTTGTACCATGACGGGCTTAATTATTGATATCATATTTTCATCAGTTTCGTTAAGTACTGTAACAGGAGATCCTGTTTCTCTGCCCAAAATAATTCCTTTTGCTTATAAATTATCTATTTTAGTACCTCTCGAGCCATCCAACGGCAAGGCCTAAGAACGCATTTAACTATAATGTCGACGCACGTTAGATTCCGTTAGATACTTATGTTCTCATATCTTTTCTGAGAGGGCATTGTTAAAGATTTGAAACATCCGAAAATTGTCAGAAATGATGTGCGCAGGAAAGTTGGTTGAAAAAGAAACCATTTTGGAGACAAGCGTTCTCTTGATTGTCTAAAAAAAGACAATTATAATGTGAGTTGGGTCGAAGGAAATTCTAAGTAAAGCAATACCTTTTTATAAATTAATAATGATTGTCGTGTATATATCTTTGAAATGTTTGTGGGAAGACTGTGTCATTCAAAATTAATTGTTTTCGCCGACAGCATTTGTTGCTTGTAGAAGCTTCTAAAAATTCCTGTGTCTTTTTAGATTGCAACAACTTTACAGTCTACAATCAACCTGATTCAACCAGCAACTTGATTTGAAAATCAACTAGATTCGAAAATCAATTCAATTCGATTCTCTACTTCCGACACTACGTTATATTTGCTGTAACAAGTATGGGTCATATTATGTCCAGTACTTTGTTGACATAAAATTCGTTTCTCTTCCCCATTTGAGAATACGAAAACCATTTATAGATGCATGATAAGCCGATATATCTTTCAAATATTTGATTAATCATACCGTTGGAGAACCTTTAACGTTGAACTAATTTCCCTCGATATCTTATGAATTTGTGTATTTAATGTACGACGGCCGAGGGCCATATTTCTTTGATTAATCGTACCTTTGGAGAACCTTTAGCATTGAACTAATTTCCCTAGAAACCTTATTAATTTGTGTATTTAATGTACGACGGCCAAGGGCCATATTCGTAAAATAGTAGGGACCAAGTCGACTTTAAGTAGGATATTCTTCATTAGATTGTTAAGTTACTTTTCCGATTTTTATTTAATGATCATCTAAGTTCCTATAAAAAACCATATACTCTGTTTTTCGTCATTTTAGCAGGGTAAATTATATTATTTCATTTGACAAATGACGTGGCGCTCAAACAAGTTATATGCCAGACAAATTTTTGTTATCTAAGTGTTATACAACATTTAGGCGAAAATTCACCGCCCATTGTTTTACCTAGAGCTTAGTCGAAGGCATACCGTAAGTAAAACTAGAATTATCTTTTCATCACTATCTATATCTGTTAATTTACAGTACCTCTTAAGGGCCACCACCAGTCGCTCTGCGATTTCGTAAAAAACCTGGGCATGTTTTTGTTTAGTTCTTGAGCGTATATGCTGCCATATCTGTAAATATGTTTATTATTAAAACTTAATAACTTTCAGAACTTTATTTTACGTTTCATATAAAGATTGATGAAAAATAATACTTACCGATCTCCTCGTTTTTCCATGTTTTTTTGGCAACCAGGTATGATGTTCAAAGTTGAGACTATAACCTCCCATTCGGCTTTTGCAACTGCGTGCGTAAAATTACAGTCAAATTTTCCGCTGATTAGTTTAGATTTTTCTTTCATTACTTGTACGAGAGTGGCTTTTTGCTCATTTCCAATCTTCATAATTTAAATTAGTTATAATATAATTTTAGATAAACAATAATAGTTTTAGTAACAAACCCCAACAATTTAGGTTACGATTAGAATAGGGCCATAGATTAGGGGGGGGGGTAGATAGGAAAGTACCATACTTAAAATTGATATCCCCAAAATTTTTATTAGCGTCTCTGCAAATCGGCCTGGTACTATTTGGAAAGAGATGACCAGCGTGTTTGGTAATAGGACACAAACAAAATTGACACTTGCTAGAAGTACGTAGAGCGGGGCTAAGTGGGCCACATTTTTGATATATTTTTCGTAAATATCAAATATCATTGCTCCTATTTGGCTATAAATTTAAATTTAGATAGTTATTGGTACCACACCTATGTCTTGGGAAATTTGTTTCCAAAAAACAATTATGTCGGTTAATAATTTTTTTTTGTTAACCGGACCACTTTACCCATAGCCACAAGGAAAGAGAGTTACCCATTTAATATCCGTGGTTTGGCATGTTTAACCGTCCCACTGTGTAAAGTGGGTCACCAATTTACGTTTTTAAAAAGTTGGGTGTTGGAAAAAAACTCCGGTATGGTGTTTTTAAAAAAATGTAATTTAAAAAAAAAGATAAGACGCTCCGATAATAACTCTCATGCTGTTATTGTACAAAATAAACTTAAACGGTAGTTAGGTACCTACATTAAAACACGTGAAAAAAATTAACAGTGAAATGTAAACACTAAACTATGACAAATTTGAAAGCGGCATTTTTAAGATATCAAATTGGTATCTACCTCGAATACAACGTTTTACAGCAATCTTCTCAATAATCTTATTACTGTCGGTGTCGATAACACATTCATCACGAACTTGAGGGAATGTGAAATAAGTGTCCTTACCACACATTTTACGCAAAAAATTCACTTTTAACTCTTTTCCGCCTTTTTTAATTTCGATTATCTGCTCTACAAAGTATAGTTGTTTTTTTCGTAATTCTAAAGGAAAACTAAAAACATTGAAGTCTGTTATAGCCAGATTTGTTGGTATATCTACATTTTTTTCTCCACAGTTTAAAGGCTACAATTTACATCACTATCAACTTCCATATCATCCGAACTCTCGTCGTGTAGGCTGATTTCGTCACCACTATCTGAACAGTACTATTGGAAACACTTTTTCCTGAGAGAACTTCAATTTTCTTGCCTCTTGTTTTTTTTCTACATTAATAATTCGGGGTTCCACATGTTCACGGCTTCATGCGGTTGATCGTTTGATTTTGGCAACTTGTCTAAAATGTTCTGCCTATTTATAGGATATAAACCAGTAGCAACAAAGCCCGCGATTAAATTTTCGGACCTTTTTCCCAATGATTCTAGGGCTTTACGCAAAACTTTTGGAAACTCGGACTCCCTGACTTTTCTTTTTCCAGTCAAGCAAAACAGATCGCCATTTTTCCTTTAACGGACCGAAAAATGCCACGTCCAGTGGTTGACATAGATGTGTTGCATTGGGCGGTAAAAGAATTAATCGAATTTCATGGATCCTACATTGCTCAATTACATTCAATGAAACATGGCTAGATAAATTATCTCCGACAAGAGCGCTTATTCAAATAAGGTAAGGCAAGCGTTTCAAACCAGTTCTCAAAAATGTTTTTGTCAAACCAACCACTTTTTGATCTATTATACCGTATTCCAACAGGCCCTCCTTCGATCCAGGTAGGATCTGAACCTGAACCAATCTAGCCATTTATCCACATCAGTTGGAAACATTCGAAAAATTTTCTCTATTTTGTAATGTTCATCTTACATTATATTGTGTTCCTGTTATATACTTAATGTGGATAATAAATGTATTATTATTATTATAAATATTTTCGGCGCGGTACACAATATAGGGGGGCAGTAAAAAGCCACTTGCTGCTACTGCCATCATTACCGACACACTTGTTTTTCTTGAATCCAGCACGTTTTCAGGATGCTTGGATATCCTTTTTACAATCACCCTATGTTTACCCGGGTCATCGCAAAAGTTTGTCTCGTCGTAATTTATTAATCTCTGTGGAGAAACATTTGCCAATTCGTCAAAGTAGTTATTTATTTTCTGGATGTCTACCGCGGCTCGCGACCTTTTAATGTTTTCACTAAAGCGGGCGGTGATGTTGGGATTTCTCTTGAAAAAGGATTTTAAAAAGTCTTTTCCTGGCATATTTTTAATAAAGCCCGTTCGGTCCAAAAATTGCCATATTTTTCCGAAGCCTTTCTCTGCGATAAACTTCCTTTCCTCATTTCAGCTAGAGCCAATTGCAGGTTCCTCTCTATATAATTGCGGTTGGGGGCTTTGCCCAATTTTCTTTTGTAATTGCGAACCATTGTATTTATCTGAAATTAAAAAAACACCTTGTGAACATAGGTAGGTAGGTACCTAGGTAGTAGGTAGGTAGGTAGGTACCTAGGTAGTAGGTAGGTACTTGTAGTATAAGGGTGGGTAAAGTGGGTCGGTTCACTTTTCCCTCACTTCATACGTTTTTTTATTCACATTTTAGTATTTTCAAGACAAAGAAAAATAATTAAAGAATAACTTAAACATGGTACACCGGGATCATATGGTATGTATTAATAACTACAAAATTTACTTACCTCTTTATACCATGAACGAGGTTTCTAACCTATTTAAAAAGTATGTAACGAGTTATTTTTTTGGGTCACCGATTTGAAGCTGCATTTTTAGTTTTCTCCGTAGTATATTTTAATTTTACCCATAGAATTATATAAGTCGTTACTTACTTTCCGATTCTTTCTGCTACCGCATTGATTTTTTTTTATTTATTACCGCTATATTATATTTTTTTTATAATTCAAAACACATGAACACGATACTAAAAATATAAAATTTATTAATTGTGACTTTCAAAAATTCAAAGATTAGGAGACGTCTGGTACATAAAGTATTTTAATTAAAACAAAAGTCGTCCAGTATATTAGAATTGTTTTTGTAGTTGAAAATAAATTAATTTCACGTATAATTCCGATAAGGCAAAATTGTGGGTAGGAATTAAAATATAAATTCGAAAACCGAACGTCTTTTGGGCATTCTGCGACAAACCGTGTTTTAAGTCTGCTACCGTTGGCTAGTTCGAGAGTGTCCGAGTAGTTTATTTTGAAAAGTGTTCATAAGTTATTTTTGATATTTGATTTTGAGTGCCTTTTGTGGTGTTCGACCGTTTTCAGTAAGTAGTAAATTCTGATATTAAAGTAAAGCAAAAGTAAGGTAAAATTGTTTTAGTAAAGCCTAATAATAAATTTTGTTTAGTTTAAAAATATATAATTGATTTCCGTTGACAGTTACAGTATTCTGATTGTTGAAATTTAGCACCTTATCGTATTCAGTGGTTTTTTTTGCAATAGATAAAAAATTTATTTTCCGTTTCATTATTGTTACATTTTTTTTATATTGGGTTTGTTTTGATTCTTAATTGAATGCTCAATCCAAATATATATCATTTAAATTGAAATTTGGATTTGTTTTTCAGATAATAGTACCTATACCGATTGCCCTGTCCAAATTACCCAAATATTTTTATAATTTTGATCAAGAATTTGAAAATTAAAACTGATTGCGGGGCGAGTGCGAGGCTGTTGCCATGCGCTGTCCAACTTTCAGGCAGTTGTAACTTCGTTTAAGTTTCATTTTTTTTAAATATTTTTTTTTATTCATTCATATATTTTTTTAAGTAGTTTTATTTAACGAATTGATAAGATTTTCAAACAAGTATGAGGCTGTTGCCATATCTTATTTGATTATCTAGTTTAAATCAAAGTAGTCCTTATTATTTGGATACCCGTTGTCCTATTTTCCGACCAATTTATTTTATTAGTTTTGACCGATAGTTTGAAATTTAAAAACTGATTGTGGGACAGCCACAAGCTGTCCAACTTTCAGCCGGTAGTAACTTCAAATTTTTATTAGTTTTGACCGATAGTTTGATATTTAAAAAAACTGATTGTGGGACAGAGAAGAGGCTGTTGCCACAAGCTGTCCAACTTTCAGCCGGTTGTATCTTGAGTTTCACTTTACATTTTTATTTAAATCATTCTCTTCTCTAAATAGTTTTAATTAACGAATAAATAAGATTTTCAAGCAAGTATGAAGCTGTTGCCATATCTTATTTGATTATCTAGTTTAGTTCACAGTAGTCATTACCATTGGTCGATCCGTTTACCTAACTACCAAACTAGTGTGTTTTTTATTTTATTTCATTTTTACGATATTTTAAGTTCTTTTCAATTGATTGTGGGGCAGATAAGAGGCTTTTGTCACAAGCTGTCCCGCTTGACCGACCATACCGTTAAGGAACTTATATTTTGCTTGCCACTGTAATACCTATGTTTTATTCTTGATTTTAACTCTGCTCACCGTTTGCTTATACCGCTTTACATGTTATTAAATTGCTGAACTAACCTGCTTATACCTAGTCTATGGTACCATTGCTTTTGCACGTACTACCGGCCAGTTTTTGCATAACACAAATATTTTTGTCACATTGGTAAACTGTATATATTTATTTTGTTAGAAACCGCTGCAAATATTGAATTTAGGATATTTCTGGAAATTATGATTTTTTATGAATATTTATTTATTTTGTCCCTGTATATATTGAATTTATCTTGTAATAGACAAACCGACATAATCAGTATTTTCTTAATAACCTAAAGCATAGCCGTCTGAGAGTTAATAGTTTTATAGAAGTGTTGAATACAATGAGACCCCTGGAATTTTCCGTAACCTCCATCTGATGCTATCTGGAAATCTTGACGCTTAGGGTCAAGGGGCACGTAAAAAATTTGGCGCCCGAGTATTCGTTTTGAAGATTTTGCATCGAGGGTGACTAAAGTGACGTGCCCTGTTGATAAAATCCGAAAGGTAGTTGAAATACGCGTTACAAGTATATTTTACTACATGTGTTTCTATGACGCAGTTTTATCGCTAGTAGAACGTCAACTGCCAAGCTACTCACGGCGAACTGTTCGGTAGGTGTTAGGAAGCACCTAAGAACGATCGCAACGCTGTTGACGTTGAGACAAATGTTTGTTCTAAATTATTTTGTTATACTTGTCCTTTCGGACCATTTTACACGCGGTGGACCACTTATCCCCAATCTACTACTGTAACCCTGGTCAAGACCCTAAACGAAAAGAAGAATATTTAAAAAGGGATGTGGCTCTCAAAATTAGGCAGGAAATTCCCAAATGGCGCTCCAGGCAGCTGCAGCAGATAGGTTGATGTTAAGCAGGATCATTATCCTACAATACTTTTATGTTCACATATTTGCTCCAGATACCTATCGTAGTTTCTTCGAATAGTAGCAAAAACCATCCTATACGGCTGGTCCACACAATTACAGGCGAACTGGAAATGTACTGTTGAGCAGTAATTGTGGGGACTGGAAATTGTACTATTTAGGATAGGTTTTTCGCTACAGTTGAAAAAATTTACTTATGACTCTTATACAAAAAGAATGATAGTATAAAGTAAACGGACAGCTGTAATCATTTTTTTAGTATCAAACGTAAATTAACAAGTATACTACAAATTAACATTAAGATTTCAAGCACAACTTTACAACAATCAGATATCATTTGGTGTTCTAGCATCGGATAGTTATTAAAAACATGACCAATTTTCTTAAATATTGGGGTTGTTGTTTTCAAAGTGTGGAAGACGAAACACATTATCCACAATTCTTTGGAATCGATCTTTTTGATTTTTTAATGATTTCTGGTAGTATAGGTAAGCTTTTTTCAATATTTCATCAAATTGTGAATCTGATTTTCCAGACAAATTCTTATTAATACCCTCAGCCCAATTGAAACTTACTGAATTGATAAATTAGCTATCACCTCATTCACTAACTCTGTAGTATGGTCACACACTTCACTAAAATTAAATTTGCAGTTCTTTTTTGCATACAAAATTAATTTTGATATAATATTTTTTCCATGCATCTTAGTGGCAATATTTGGATGATTTTTTGGTAAATATTAGCCAAGTCAAGATAAATGTTAAGGATCCATAATTTAATTCATCCATAGAACTTTCATATTCTTTGGCTTGGCTAATATTATGCCAAACATCACTTTTAAATCCTGCGACAAAGTTTCGTTCACAAATATGACAATTTATTTATGGAAATTTTTTTTAATATAAAACCACTGACATGACCAATCTATTAAATTGAATGTTTTTGGGGATATTACAACATTTTCTATAGAATTTATATCTATGTTTTCTTCTTCTTCTTCTATACCCTGTACAATAACATTTTTTACTCCCTGTATCATCAATTGAGAGTTTTCATTTTCACAATTTGATTAAATTGAATGCCTTTTTACCATCTTATTTATCAATAAAGTTTTAAAATAATTTGCATTTGGATTTATGATACGTCCTCCATGCTGACGGATCTGACCAAAAACATTTTCAAGAGGATCTTGGTTGAGCTCCCTTGGCCTGTAAAAATTGATCTCATATTTCTTTTCTAATAATCCATGCAGGTATTGTAGTCCATTAAGAGAAACTTCCCAATGTACAAGTGATGGTGGGCGAACTAGTTTTCCATCACTTGGACGTATAAATTCCAAGTTTTTTAGTTGAATTTTTGCAGTTGACCAAAATTCAGTATGTCCACTGGTAGCCCTTACTGCGCAATTCAACTTTTTTCCTTTATTGGAAAATAATGTGCCATTCACACTATCAAACAGCTTATTGAAAAATTCAACAACTTTTATTGTACCTCTTGATGATGGTCCTAATTTCAATTTTCCATCATTAGATGTTATTCCTAAAAACATAAAACACCATTTTAACCAAAGGTATTTGCATATTAGATAATTAACAAAGATAACAGACCAATTTTAATACTCATATTTCAAGTTTAAACATTATCATAACTATTGTAGTGTAATGTTTACTATACTTTCACTATTGTAGGACTGTAATTGATTTACCTTTTTTTTTTGGAATAACATGTTTTTTATATGTTGTGGGTATATATGACCTTTGTGAATTTTGTTTAGAGCCCGCAAACGGTTACTATAACTTGCCAGTCAGCCATGATTCGACTTCCATTGTACTTCCACATCATTTTCTTTTTCAAGAAATTGTTTCTAATTCCTTTTAGAAGATGTGGAGCATCATAACTATGTACAATGGGCTCATTATTGATTTAATTTCATTTCATCTCTCTCTTATATGTGCCAGTGGTAAATGTGTAGCCCACGGGCTGTTTCCATCTTTTGGTTAAACCTAAAAAAACATGTTTTAATATTAGTGAAATTATGTAACCAAATCTAATAACTATATTCAACAGGCAAATATGATATAAATCATGATCTTTAGATGTAGACACAATCGGAACGTTTTTTCGTCAGGTATAGAAATAGAATATGATAATACCTTTAACTAGAAAAACTTGAAGATGATCTGCAAAATTTGCAGAACGTTTTTCCTCCTCATCTTCAAAACCATCAAAGTCTTTATTTTTCTTATTGATGTCAATATGTGGTTCTATGACCATTTCATGAAACATCAACACACATACTCTGTCTTTTTCAGGTAGCTTTGCAACAATCAATTTCAAATTCCTGAAAATGGTCTCATTGACTGCTTTCTGTATTGGTATACGATTCAACAGATGTACAAGGGTTTTTCTGGTGGGCATTGCAAACAGTTTTGAAAGGAGTTCATACACTTGCGTGCATAGAAATCGGCCCACTGTAAACTTTTGACTTTAACTTTTTTTTTAACCCTCTACTGCATGATTTATTTTATAGGCCGAAAAAAAATATCTAAATAGGTGGAAACGTCTTTATTACCTCTAGTTTAGGGAATATTGTAAAAAAAAACACATTTTTTGTTAATATTAAAAAAAAAATTCTAAAGCCATATATGGCTTCGTATGCATAAAAGCAATAAGATGACATTTTAAGCTTCAGCCATATATGGCTTGTCATACAATAACAAAATTATAAGTAAAAGATTAGAAAACAATTTCTGTCTTTGTTAAGGCAAAGATACGTGTTGCATTTTGTACATGAAACGAATGATCTAAATTTGCAATTGTTTTGACACAACATTCTTGAGTCGTTCCATGTAGGAAAATGCCCTACAGTATCTACCCGCACTGCATTTAGTGGAAAATCTTGTCTCCTTCGTGAACTTTTTTCAACTTTTTTTGCTGTAGGTGTATCAACATTTGTAGGTGTACCAACATTTGTAGGTGTACCAACACGTCCACTTGCAGGTGTGCCAACACGTCCACTTGCAAGTGTACCATTACGTCCACTTGTAGGTGTGCCAGCACGATTTGAACTCGAAGTTCCCAAAGTGGATGGTCGTCCCCTTTTTTTCTGTACACTTTTGCTCACTTTACAAAGGTGTTCGGCTACACATTGTTTGAAATCGAATAATGGTAAATATTCGCCAGTTTTACGTCTCCACAAAATCCAGGCGTTTACAATACTCATGTCCAATAGATGAAAAAAAATTCTTATGTACCATCTTTTGGAACGCAGTTTAATTCTGTATAAACCTAGCATGGAGTCCAGTAAATCGACTCCGCCCATATATTTATTGTAAATATCTACCGCCTTGGGACAACGAATGGTTATGTACTGCTTATCTTTTCTGGAGTACCGTTCCTTTTTAGTTTCTGGAGAGCTACCAACAAATGTAGATAACATAGTGACTAATTTGTTATCGAACCAAGAAACACGGGAAACTTCAACCTCATCTATAATGGTAGTTTTTTCTATCATGCTCCCTCGGCCTTTTGTTTTCATTTCTTTTTCAGAGGGCATTATACAGTCAGTTACGCGAGTTGGTCTTGCGGTGCCCAAAGACAACAAACCAATTTTCGAAAGATAAACCTGTAGCATTGGACTATTGAACCAATTGTCGAAAAATATTTTGTGGTTCTTATTTCGTGGTACAGCAGAAGTAAGTCGTGTTACTACATTACCACTTGCTCCCAAGTCAGAAGCTCCATCTGGAAACGTATTACTTTGCTCTCCGGCGAAAATATCAAAGTCGTAGCTGAATCCCGATGAACCACTTAAAACTAGATTTTTGTATCCCCACTTATGAGATTTTTTCGGGTTATACTGTTTTAGCTGGTGCCTTCCTTTAGTTGGAATTATTTGTTCATCGACTGATAAAAATTCTTCTTTAGGCACCATGAGCAGTTGTCTTCGAATCTTATCTAATAGAGGTCTAACTTTGAACAATTTATCATGTCCAGGGAGGCCAAAGCGAATAAATTTTGAGATCATTAAAATGGAGAAAACGTTTAATCTCCTCCCATCTATTGCAGGTCATGGTCTCAAAAATGAGTGGTTGACCCAAATTTGTACTCCAGTATTGCCTACTTGATGGTAATTTTATTAGAGACTTATATACAGTCATACCAATGAACTGTTCCAATTCTTGTTTAGTTATGTTGGCTGGCTTGTTTACATTGTCTTGCACAGACTTTAGATTTGATTCCTGAACTATCATATCAAGTAGGTCCTCGGGAAATAAAAACGAAAAAAAGTCTGCAGGAGTTTCCAGTGTATCAAAACATTCTGGCAACTTAGTATCACCGAGAAATGGATACTGTTCTTCATTATACTCTTTCAGCTTTTTTTCTGTCCAAATCGTTGTAGGTCTCTTAGGTTTTATAGTTCTTTTAGGAATAGGTTGTTTTGATGGACGGTTTCCTTGAAATATGTTTTCTTTACTGGTTTGGGTTTATTGTTTTCTTTGTGTGATGATGTTGAGGTAAATTCGTCATCTGTTTCAGATTCAGTTTCAGATATTTCCTCAAAATTTCTATTATTTGAAACATGTTCAGGCGGTAAATATTGACTGTCAGAGTCTGACATTATGTCATCTCCTGGGATGTTATTGACAAATCGAGAACTATTGTAAAATTGTTTCGGCATACCTGTAAAAAAATACGTATATGAAATATACCCGTATTGCATAGGAATCCAAATATGGCTAATCAAATAAATGGTATTATTTCCCAAAGTGAATATAAAGCCATATATGGCTTCTACCCAAAAGTCGTTTTTTTACCAAAAAACACAGAAATAATTATAAAATCTCGTAGCCAATAGAGAGAACAGGTATTAATTTTGCCAAAAAAATATTTTTACATTTACTTACTTATATTCTTCACGATGTTTGCAGATTAACTATTGCATAAATTAGTGGCACTCACTTTCCATGCACGTGACAAAACCCTTTTGGTTATCTGCCAAAATACAACGTTTATAGAGCTGGTAAAATTCTAGATAGCGTCACGAGTACTGAACTTTGATGTTTACATACAACTACTGACTTATTGAATGCAGGACCGGCATAAAAAAATATTAGATTCACAGAGCCATATATGGCTCCGTATGCGATAGAGGGTTAAATTATTCATCGGATAAAAAAAGAAATATGCTGTTTGAAAAACAATTTAATATGCTTTAATGTGAGTATAAATTTATGAAAACTTATTTCGTCTTCCTATGTTTAACATAGTGAAATTAATGCATTAAGCAAACTAAGCTTTTTTATCATTTAAATAAATAGGGTTATTGACAATTTAAAACTTGATACCTTATTTTTTCATAATGGGCTCCTCTTGCCCTAATAACATCTCTCATACGATTAGGCATAGATCTAATCAAGTTTGCTATTGTTTCTTGTGGGATGTTAAGCCACTCTTCTTCTCCTGCAACAATAAGCTCTGGGATCGAGTTTGGGGTATGAAGTCTAGCTCGAATTCTTCGTTTTAGCTCATCCCATAAATGTTCTATCGGATTAGGTCAGGACTGTATGCTGGCCACTCCATAACCCGAAAACCGACTTCTGCAATGTAATCTTGCACGATTCTTGCGGTGTGCGGCCTTGCATTGTCATGCATAAAGGTAAATTCGTCTCCAATGTAGTCGACGTAAGGTAGCACATGAATTGCTAAAATCTCCTCGATATATTTAGCAGCCGTTAAACCTCTTCTACCGTGAACACGGTCGCCCTACGAATGAACACAGGGTCGGTTCGTGCTCCCATATAAATTGCACCCCAGATCATGCAGGAACCACCTCCATAAGCACTCCGCTCTTCAAAGCATAAATCTGCAAATCGCTCTTTTGGTCTTCGGTCGCTACCATAGAGGCATATTCTGGTCTCATCTGAGAACAGAACAGATCCCCATTGTTCCAACGCCCAATTCTGATGATCCCGTGCAAAACGCAAGCGTGCTTGCGATGATCTGGAGTAAGTTTTGGACCAATCGCAGGTGTCTTAGGGGTCAGGTTATTTTTCTGCAGTCTTCGTCTTACTGTCCACTGAACGGCATTAAGGTGACGATTTCTTAATGTTGTTCACAAAATAAAGCGGTCATCACGAGCGGTTGTAAATCGCCTTCTGCCTGTTCCAGGTCGCCTATGAAAGGATCCAGTCTCCTCATAACGTTGGCACACTCTTCGAACCGCTGCGCGGGTGATATCCAATTGTCTAGCAACAGCTCGCTGACCAAGTCCAATTTCGATTAAAGCAATAACTTGGGCGGCTTTTTGTGGTATGCATCAAACTAACACACTTGAGATTATGAAAAACTGATAATATGCAAATTTCAGTTGCAAACACAATAATTGTAATATTTAACAGATTTGTTATTTTCGTTACAATCACCACATAAACACGTTTCATTTGTTTACCGGTTGCTACGCATATAAACGATCAGCCTTCTTGATAAATTTATACTCACATTAAAGCATATTAAATTGTCTTTCAAACAGCATATTTCTTTTTTTGATCTGATAAATAATTTTTGAAAAAAATATAGTTGAAGTCAAAAGTTTACAGTGGGCTGATTTCTATGCACGCAAGTGTACTTCTTTCCACTCCGCTTGTGAAGAATTAAACCTAAAACTTTATCATCTAGACTATACCGCCCACCATGTGTAGTTTTGACTTTAGATGTCCTTATAAAGTCTGCTACATGAAGATCTAAAGTCTCAAGGCATTTTTCCAAGACCTCTGCTGCTTTTTTTAAATTTAGCCATCCTTAATTTTTTTTAATTAAGCCCTTTACGGAGGTTAGTGGCAGCATTATAAAAATTTTCTTTTCTAGGGCTTAATCTTTCATTTCTGTGTTTAATTTTTTGCATTACTGTAAAGATAAAAATTTGTTAATGTGTGGTAGATAAATATATATTAATGAATGACTGAAAAAACTAATAAGTACATTAACTTTAATTCAAACTTTTCAATTAATCAAAAAACATTATCCCAATCTAATTTTCTGAACAGCCTTATGCTTGCATACAATTTGTTTAACAACTTACGTTTTCTCTTTGATGTGGTTTTAGGAGTCACATCTGGTTTCAATTTTTTAGACACACTCCCATCAACATTTGAATTGTGTGATGGTTGGGGAGAATTTTCTTTTACCATTATCTTGTCTTCTGTATGTCTTTTATCCTGTATGGTGGGCTCTCTTTTCCTGATACTATATGTATGATCCATGTGATTTTCATTTGACACAATACAATTATGATCAATGTGATCACTTAGCCTTGCATAGGTATGATCCATGTGATTAGAAGTGTTATCAATAAGATCACTTAGCCTTGTATGAGTATGATATTGATATTCAGAGCCTGCAACTAAAATGTCCAAATTAAAAATTTGTAGAAATTAACTTTAAAATATCAATGGATTTATTTATTTGCTGTCGCTTGAAAATGTAAAAAGAGCAAAATATGTCACAACGATTATTTGAAACTATATCAGTATGAACCATTACAAAATAAGGTTGGGATCGAATTGCCGGATAGTCGGTTATTTCTCATTTTGTACTTCATTTCAAAGTGTCTATCACAAATTCGGTACGATCTATATATTAAATCACAAGACAGAATTTTTAAATGTGGATTATTTGTAGCTTCAATCCACTGTTGAAATCTTTACTTTGACCTATGTGGAATGGAAACCTATGTTCATCAGAATCTGCTTCAGTGCAGTCGGCAACTGAACATTTTTTGTTCCACAGACCCATACAATATCTTCATACAATTAGAATCAAGTACTTGAATATTAAAGATTTATAAAACAAAATAGTTATAGCAACACTTACCTATCGACAGAAAGTAAACAAAATAGACCTTATTATGGTAAATATAACTAATATACTCTTAATACAACCAACCGGAGGAAAAACTTATAAAAACGTTCAATAAAATTACTTACGAAACAAACTACACAGAAAATAAAATAAATCACAAAACCACCAACCACAATAAAAATACGTTGAAGATAACTTTTGAACAAGTATGGGGAGGAGATTCACAACAGCCGAAAGTTGGTAACAGATTCAAAGTTCCTTGTGACGTATGACAATGACAGACGAAACTCTCGCCATCTCTGGTGCGGCCTGCAACTAATTTAAGTTTTAAACTCCAGACCCGACTTCCCACCCCGATGTTCACTGCATTCACAGCACAGAACTAAAAACTACCTTGACATTAATGACAGAATACGTTGAAATCGCGGTGTTGCAGTCTCAGCTGGTAAAATAATAAATGCATGTGTGGTACTGCATAATATGCGTATTGCAAACAATATTCACATTGATGAAGATGATGAGTATTTTGATTTTGAAGATCTAAGCCAGCAACCACTTAATGATAATATTAATAATGGTCGTGTAAATCCAGAGTTGGCAGGTGGACGAAGATTACAAAGAAATATTATAAACCAGTTACAAAATTAAAAATATACATTGAAACCAGTTGCTTGTTTTATTTTTAAAAATTAAAAAGAGGAAACATTTTGTATTATTTATTTATTTAAAAATATGTATGAACATCTTAAGCCTACTAACCTAACCCTAACCAAGTCACTTAAACCGAAAAACTCAATTAAAACCAAAATATTGTACACCTAACCTAATCCTTATCTACAAAGTGACTCACAATTTTTTCAATTGCCAACGTTTGCCTGTCTAATAATTCAATTTTTTGTTTATAATACAACTCGCGAATTTGCAAATCTCTCTCTGAGACTTGTGCCAACACCTGTGTAGCACTGGCACTTATGGCACGTCTTTTGGCAGGAGTGAGCCGTTTTCTCTTCCTTTCCAAATTTTTTGTGAAGGTATGGTCTTTTGGAGTGGACTAGGCGTGTTGGGTATAACTATTTGTCGCTCCGTCACATCTTCCCACTCAAACACTGTGATGGTTTCCAGAATTCTTCTGCTCCCAGACACAACAGTAGAATTGAGGGAGTCCAATACTGCTTCCTCGGTTGGGGTTAGAATATAGGTGGTCCTCCCCCAGTTTCTTCCATGTACCTCCTTGTAGCAGTTTTTGTTGTTGTGCATTTGAGATCTTGCCAAGTCTAAACAAGAAGAGACATTGTAAACATATACTTGTATCTTAATAAATGTATACTAACTTTTTTTCATTGTCTCCAGTCCTTATTGGCTCCGGGAATCGAATTAAGAATCTCAGCAATGCTTTGCCATCTTTCCGTGCAGTCTTTTACCGTAAAGGTATTACTGAACTTGCCACTTAACAAGTTCCGATCTCCTGTGACCATTTCTGTTAATTTTTGCTTCTGCTCCTGACTGCCATACATTTTTTTTCCTTTATTTCTCATTTTAACAAAACGTGTTGAATATAAACTCGATCACAAAATAACTAGGAAATATTTTAATTTTGACAGTGACTTTTACACAAATTTCTTTTTATTTTGTTTCGTGTCACAATATTACAGCGTTGTGACCTATACATTCGACAAATAATGTCGCATGCGTTTTAAATTTCGATTCGTATTAAAGAATAGGTTTTGACAACAGTGATCGACATTGTCGATGACAAATGTCGAGTTCGAGATTTCGCATTCGAGATTCAAGAATCGAGCCCCTGACCTAATCCTTAACTACAAAGTGACAATTTTTTCAATTGCCAACATTTGCCTTTCTAATAATTGAATTTTTTGTTTATAATATAACGAATCTCTCTCAGAGACTTTTGCCATTTACATTCAATTACGCGCGTGCTTAATCTTTTGCTGAATTGACATTTCACATAATGATCATTTACA
This sequence comes from Lochmaea crataegi, assembly GCA_947563755.1. Classification (NCBI taxonomy): domain Eukaryota; kingdom Metazoa; phylum Arthropoda; class Insecta; order Coleoptera; family Chrysomelidae; genus Lochmaea; species Lochmaea crataegi. The sequence continues at coordinate 1,326,534 of OX387435.1, forward strand.
TTGGTTCTAAATTTTTTGGTTATGTTATTTGTTCTGCCGGAGTCTATCGTAATAATTTTACATAAAAAACGGCCCAAAAATTGTGTGAAAAAGAAAATTCGCCAAAAAATAAGGTTTTGGGTACGAGACATTTATTTAAAGAGGGAATCTCAAGGTTTATTCAGTAATTTACTAGCAGAGATTAAAATAAGTCACTTTTCCTTATTTTTCAATTATTCTAGAATGACTTCTTCATGTTTCGAATTATTATGTCCCTATGTGCATCACATCTTCAGAAAACTTCCCCTAGAGAAGCCATAAAGCTAGTAGTTCGGTTGATAGTTACACTTATATTTTTAGCAACTGGTTCAGTTCAGTTCTCTTGGGTTAATTTCCAGATAATAAGATCCCCAGAAAATAAGGTTTGTATCTCCATATAAACAGTTCCAGACAAAGAATAAATAAAAAGTGCATTCACATGAATGCACTTTTTTTAAAAGATAATAGATGGTAAAACCTCACCAATTAAAATTTGTCTTCAATAGCTTATATTCACAGGTAAGAAGAACGAAACCTCTTTGCTGATGTTTATATACAAGACACGAAATCATACGAACGATACTTAACTTACGTCTCATATCCATGTCAAGCTCAGACGCTTTGACCAGGAAAGGAATTTAATTTTGAGTAGTGAATTCTTAATTCACATTTAATGAAATTAACCAAAGAAGAATTTAAAACGATGTCGAAGTGGGGACTAACAAATAGCAGTGGATATTTTCACCATGGGCGGAACTCGTTCGGCCCGTATTAAAACTTTAATTTCGACTCTTATCGATAGTGAATATATCGTAACCTCGAAACATTTCTCGGTGTTGGGCATGAGAAAGGACTGGCTATTCGCCGCCCATACGATACTTATTAATCGTTAAAATTAACCTTACAAAAGCCTTGGATATGCTTTTCGCATACATCATTCCACGATATGTAACATAATTTGGGAAACTTTTTATGGGATATTTTGTCCCCTATTTACTCAAAACCATTATCAAAATTCAGAAAATAATTTTGAAAAAAACGTGATCGATTTCGTGAAAAATTACATTAACCCGGACACGCAATATTGTTTGTACTTCGAAAATCCAGATCTTTATGAACCATTTTTAGTAACATTACAAAAGTATTTTAAATATTCATCCCTAAAACTAAGAAAATGCTCCAAAAAATTAATTGACATTACTGATAAAGACGATGCTAAAGAAATAATTCAGAATTACCACGAATCCAAAAGTAATCTTAGGGGTATAGACGAAACGTACCAACGCATTAAAGAAAAATATTACTGGCCATTCATGAAAAATTCTATACAAACATATATCAATGATTGCGAGATATGCCAACAAAGTAAATACGAACGACATCCTGTTACAATAAAAATGAATATCACGCCAACTGCTAATAAACCTTTTCAGATAATACATATGGACACATTCACTTTAGAACGCGACAAATTTTTGACAATAGTAGATAGTTTCTCAAAATATGCACAAGCTTACCATCTAACATCCCTCTCTAGTACAGAAATCGTGAATAATCTGATAAACTTTTTCTCCCATCACGGAGTTCCTGAACAAATTTTAGTTGATAACGGTACCGAATTCAAAAACTCGGTCATTTCAGAACTTTTAGCTTTACATAAAATTAAAATTCATTTTTGTTGCCCAAATCACCCCCAGTCACAAGGAGTAGTTGAGCGATTCCATTCAACAATTTTAGAACATGTACGCCTACTCAATACTAGAGGTTTTCTTAGAACACCTATCACTATGAAAATGACCTATGCCATTCTTGCATATAATTACTCAATACACTCTACAACAAATATGAAACCCATAGACATTATCAATGGGCACATAAATACTAATGATCCTTTTAATTTGGAAATCGATAAAATTCTTATAAATGATTACATAGAGGACCATAGAGAACGTTCTAAATTGCTTTATAAAAAAATAAATGAAAACCTTATCAAGGAAAAAGAGAAACGCTCAGAGCGAATGAATAAGAATCGAGACGATCCATGTATTTTTACACAAAATCAGAAAGTTTACGTCAAAAACCCTAAACGTCAAAAACATGCCAACAACTTTAACAAACCTACAATAATTCAGGAAGTAAAAACTAAAGATAAAACGATTTCAACAGAATCACAAGAAAAAGTGCATATGGATAATCTAAGACATCCCCGTAATAGTACGTTTACTTTCAGCGACTAACTCAAAATTTATCTTTTCAGTTTACCCGGAGTCTTCAGCTCACTGGAAAAAGTAAAAATAAAGGACTTAGAAAATAACCCAGGATTAATTCCTGTAAAATTAGAAAAAACAAAAATAAAAGATTACGATTACAAATTAATTCACTATTATGACCTTCAACCGATAATTACAGAACTAAATCAATTAGAAGCCCAAACACGTTATTTAGAATCTTACAAAAACAAAATTGAAAAATATTCGGTAGTAGAAGATAACACAAATTGAGCAAACTATCCTCTAGGATATTACCCAATAAAAGAGAAAGAAGAAGATAATACAAATTATTTCAAAATATTGAAATTTCTTGAACAAAAAGTAACAGATAAACTAAATGATATATTACCTCATCCCGATAGAATTAAACGCGGCCTCATAAACGGGTTAGGTTCAATTTTCAAAACTATATCTGGAAATCTAGACGCTAATGACGGCGAACGTTATGATAAGTTAATCACAGAACTTCAAAATAATCAGAAAAATTTAGCTTCAAGTATCAGAAACCAAAATTCACTATCAATTCGATTAATTGAAAAATTTAACAACACTGTTAATACTATAATACATAATGAAAAATTACTAGAATCAAAAATCATTAAAATTTCAAAAATGGTCAACAGTCAGGCACTGCATGAAAATTCAATATTTATCAAAGATACTATCAATCATATTATTGGACTTTACAATATAATTTACTCTTTAATCCAAGATATAGAAAATTCCATTGCATTTTCACGATTGGGAAAAATGCATCCCAGTATAATGAGAACTAACGATTTCTTTAAAGAACTTCAAATTATAGAAGATAATATCGGTCCTCACAAACTTCCGTTAGATATAAATTTAAATAACGTTCTACTGATAGAAAAACTTGTTAAGATAGAAAGCTATTCAAACAACAACAGGATTATATATGTTTTGCACGTTCCTATAACATTTCCATTCGAATTAGAATTATATCACTTATATTCCGTACCGATCTTCCATAACAATCAATTCAAAGCAATTATTCCGAAAAGTAAATTTTTGGCTTTTAACGTACTGTACTTTGCATATACAAACGACTACTGTAGTAAAATCTCATCAAAATTGTTTCTCTGTGACGAAATTGATCTTCAAGAAATAAAATTTGGAAATTCCTGTGAAATTGAACTCTTAAATTTAAAAAACACTTCCACATGCCAGCAAACACCTACTCCTGTAAACCGGCCTATTATCATGAAGTTAGACAATGCCAACCAATGGATAGCCGTACTGCCAAAAGAAATAACCACCTCCATTCACTGCCAAACTCAAGAAGAGATTGTTACTCTCCAAGGGAGCTATCTATTTGAAATTCCAATCAACTGTCAAGTAAAAATGCCATTCCGAAATATCGAAAACCAAGAACACCAGACAAGTTCAGGTCAACCAGTTTTGTTTCCCAAATTAAAATTTTACGAAGCCGAAACCCAGAAAATTTCAAGATTCAGCATAGATGACACCCCGTTAGATGAGTTGCAAGACCTGAAAATGAAACTGTTGGAAATCCAGCCGGATATGTCATTTTCGAAAATTTCCAATACTCCAAGCATCTGGACTATTGTTATTTATGTATTTTTCAGCATTCTTCTAATCTACCTTGCATACAGGTTCATCATTCCAAGGTGCTGTACCAAAAAGAAACCTCAACAAGGCCATCCAACCCTAGAACCATCGGCTGTTCAAATACCTCGTTAGCCCTGCGGATTTGAATCTTCGAGGGGAGGAATTACCTCACGCCTTCACTGATGTATTCTAAGAAAAGTGCTGATTGCAACATCATATTATATTTCTTTATCTATGAACACTTGTTTCAGTTGTTAACCATCTCGTCAGATTCTTTTTGTTTCTCATGCAGTTAAGATCGTAATTTAATAAAAGTATATGTAAAACTTGATAATTTGTAAAAATAAAGCTTTTTAAAAACGGCTTCGGCATTCTCGATAAGTTATTTCATGCGTTATATTATTAAAATAAGAATCTAAATATGAATCAGAATCGCCCGAGTCATTATCAATAAATACAAACTTGTTATACTTATAAGAATTGATGTGTCCTTTCTTGCCACATGTGTGACAGGTGGCGTCCTTGAAAAAACAAGTGGAAGTGACGTGGTTATTCTTGTCACAATGGCGGCGTTGCAGACTTCCTCCCTGCCAAGAACTTGAAAATGGCGTCTTGACCCTAGATTTGGACCGCTGGTATTTCGTGGAAAACTTTTCCCTTTCTTCCTTTTTCACAAAATGCACTGTGTTTGTACCACCCACTAACTCAGAATCTCTTTCTGCTGCTTCCATGTTTACTGCTATTTCCACAGCTTTGCAATAGGTGAGCGTTTTTTCTTGGAACAGGCGTTGTCGAATGACTTCATTTTTTAATCCAAAAACTAATTGATCTCGTAGTTGAGTTTCCAAATTATTACCAAATTTACAGTATTTTGAGAGCTGCTTTAATGCTGCTAAATACATTGAGATTTTCTCTCCTGTTTCTTGTTTCCGCTGTCGGAATTTATAACGTTCGGTACCTAATTTCAGATAGTGTCGGCTGTAAATGCTCTTGTAATAATTTTTGTAATGCAGCAAACGTTTTATCTGCCGGCTTTTCTGGGCTGCACAGATCTCCCATTAGTTCGTATGTCTCATCTCCTATTGCGGTGATCAGCAAGGTAGTTTTCATGTTTTCCTCAATTTTATTTACCTTGAAATACTGCTCCATACGAGTGATGTAGGAACTCCAATTTCCTTCTCCCGATTCCAATTGTCCGACGACCATTTTATTAACACAAAGCACGTTTTGTTTTTCGGTACCAAAAACAAAACTACCACACTAGTTTTTATTAATTTTTTTTCTCACTGCGCCAGAGTACTAACCCTACTCGGTTATTTGATAATTATTTAAAGTAACTTAATATTTTTATATTTAGGAGATTTATAAGGATTAGGTATTAATAATTCAACTCTGTACTCGAAACTGAATTTATTTTCTATAATATGGTATATAGATACTTCAAGGTGAAACAAAAACCTGTATCGAAAATGTTTATTTAGTTATACAGGATGTACCAACCAAATTAAATATGTTACAGTATCCTGTTTAGTATTAAGTAATGAAACATTAATCTTTCTTTCTTCAGAAAAGTTATCTTTCATTTCATTCGATGAAAATTCATTTAAATCTTAATGTGGATTTTTTAGGAATTGTGACCCATGCCACCACAACAAACTTTTAATTATGTCCTTTGGAAGAATGCCTCTAGAAATCAAATCTGCAGGATTAATTTTTGAATGTAAGTGCCGCCACTGACAATTTGAAGTCAAATTTTGAATTTCAGATACTCTATTTGATACAAAAATAGTCCATCTAGAAGGATGTGATTTGAGCCAACACAATACTATTTGAGAATTTGTCCACAAATTAGTAGTAAAGGAAGGAATTTTATTTTCAAAAATTGAAATTATTTTTGGTAGATCGGGGGCAATTGTAACACTTTGACTTGGTACACTTGCTGTATGTAGGGTAATAAACCTAGAACAAAATCATTTTACCTAATAATTTGTCACTTAATTGATCAATAAGTCAAATTTCTCTGGGATGCCTAGCAAAGCGTCACCTATGTATTTAAAAAAAAATTGAGCAGTGTTACAACCGTCCCCGACCCCGGGTCAGTTGTAACAGTTAATGGGGTCATTAGTAACATAACAATTTTTTCTGTCAAAATCGGTATTTATTGAACTATTAAGAAATAAGTATCATATTTGTTATAATATAAATGAAACATAAAGAGCAGGAACATAAAAATCAGTCTGATTCACAATTGTGACAAATATATGGATATAAACTTGGAGTACATTCCTCATGCGCCCAGAATTTGCAATCGGAACACTGCAGCCACTGTTCCCCCGGCTTGCTGCTGCTGTATGACTCCATACAAACCAGACATTAATACTCCTGTTCGTCTTCACTCGTCTCTGGAGATTCGTTCCGAGATTTTTTCTTAGCAATACTTTTCTTTTCTTTACCTTTCACATCTATTAGATTTCTTTTCACTAACTGTGCTCTTTTCTTATTTTCTCTCGCTTCCGATTCTATTCTTATAGCATCTTTCTCAGGAGTGTCTGTATAAACAGCAGACTTCCTTTTTGGTCTCCCTCTATTTGTATTTTGCCTGGGTCCTGCTTTCGGAAATGGTCTCACATATTCAGGAGAAAATGCCATTGTATCCTTTGTGGCGCCAATATCTTTCGATGTTGATGGAATGTATCTGAAATTCAAAATTTGACTTCAAATTGTCAGTGGCGGCACATAGATTCAAAAATTAATCCTGCAGATTTGATTTCTAGAGGCATTCTTCCAAAGGACATAATTAAAAGTTTGTTGTGGTGGCATGGGTCACAATTCCTAAAAAATCCACATTAAGATTTAAATGAATCGTCATCGAATGAAATGAAAGATAACTTTTCTGAAGAAAGAAAGATTAATGTTTCATTACTTAATACTAAACAGGATACTGTAACATATTTAATTTGGTTGGTACATCCTGTATAACTAAATAAACATTATGGATACAGGTTTTTGTTTCACCTTGAAGTATCTATATACATATTATAGAAAATAAATTCAGTTTCGAGTACAGAGTTGAATTATTAATACCTAGTCCTTATAAATCTCCTAAATATAAATTAAATATAAAAATATTGAGTTACTTTAAATAATTATCAAATAACCGAGTAGGGTTAGTACTCTGGCGCAGTCAGAAAAAAAATTAATAAAAACTAGTGTGGTAGTTTTGTTTTTGGTACCGAAAAACAAAACGTGCTTTGTGTTAATAAAATGGTCGTCGGACAATTGGAATCGGGAGAAGGAAATTGGAGTTCCTACATCACTCGTATGGAGCAGTATTTCAAGGTAAATAAAATTGAGGAAAACATGAAAACTACCTTGCTGATCACCGCAATAGGAGATGAGACATACGAACTAATGGGAGATCTGTGCAGCCCAGAAAAGCCGGCAGATAAAACGTTTGCTGCATTACAAAAATTATTACAAGAGCATTTACAGCCGACACTATCTGAAATTAGGTACCGAACGTTATAAATTCCGACAGCGGAAACAAGAAATAGGAGAGAAAATCTCAATGTATTTAGCAGCATTAAAGCAGCTATCAAAATACTGTAAATTTGGTAATAATTTGGAAACTCAACTACGAGATCAATTAGTTTTTGGATTAGAAAATGAAGTCATTCGACAACGCCTGTTCCAAGAAAAAACGCTCACCTATTGCAAAGCTGTGGAAATAGCAGTAAACATGGAAGCAGCAGGAAGAGATTCTGAGTTAGTGGGTGGTACAAACACAGTGAATTTTGTGAAAAATCACAAAAGATTGCATAAGAGGGGAAATCAGGAACTGGCTAGATAGGGAACACCAATTCAAATGGAGGGTGACACAAGGGCACCTTCATACCTTCAGTAAACAACAAGGTAGACAAGGAACTCTCAACCAGGCTACTGAAACTGGGTAAGAGACATTTGAAGACAGTTACCGACCTGGTGACTGGACACTGCACCTTGAGGAAACATCTGTACAATATGGGCAAAGTTAGTGGACCTATGTGCAGAAAATGTGAACTTGATGATGAAACACCTACCCACACACTCTGCTTCTGTGAGGACTTACAAGAACTTAGACGAAAGCACTTTGGAGAGGAATTTATACAACCATCACAACTACTGAAAATCCCTCTAGTCAAACTAGTGGCCTTTATAGAAGACACGAAGCTTCTGGAATGAAAGTAGATAACATGGGAAATGGTACAAAGATTCAGTTCAAGTGCCTGGGCTGATGAGCACAACCCAAATATATGAATGAATGAATGAAGGAGTGCTAGAATAATCGTCATTTTCGCTATTCATCATAATTAACCTTAAAAGATGTTGAAAAATAATCGATTTTTATAGTTATATTAGTCGATTTTATAAATTACGTGTTTAAATCGATTTTCGGAAACGGCTCGTATTATTTATTGACTTTTTTTCAAGATTTTGACAACTTTTGACGTTTATTGACCATTTCTCAAAATTTTGACAATTATTGACCATTTTTCAAAATTTTAACAATTATTGACCATTTTTCAAAATTTAAACAATTATTGACCATTTTTGACAATTACTGACCATTTTTCAAAATGATGACAATTTTTAACCATTTTCGACAGTTTTTGGCAACAATTGTCCATTTTTAACAGTTTTAAACAATAATTGACAATTTTTGATAGTTTTCGATCATTTTTGACAATTTTTCAAATTTTTAGACCATTTTTCAAAATTTTAGACCATTTTTGACTATATTTCAAAATGTTAGACAATTTTTTAGAAACTTTAACAATTATTGACACTTATCAACTATTTTTAAAAATTTTAGGAGTTTTTAACATTAATTGTCCATTTTTGACAGTTTTTGACCATTTTTGATAGTTTTTGACAATTATTGGCCATTTTTGACAATTTTTCAAAATTATTGACCATTTTTGATAGTTTTTGACAATTATCGACTATTTTTCAAAATTTTAACAATTATTTACCAATTTTGACAATAATTGTCCAGTTTTGACAGTTTTTAAAAATAATTGACAATTTTTAACCATTTTTGATAGTTTTTGACAATTATTGACCAATTTTGACAATAATTGTCCACTTTTGTCAGTTTTTAAAAATAATTGACAATTTTCAATCATTTTTGATAGTTTTTGACCATTTTTGACAATTTTTCAAAATTTTAGACCATTTTTCAAAATGATTGACCATTTTTGATAATTATTGACAATTGTTGACAATTATCGACCATTTTTGACAATTATTGACCATTTGTGACAATTATAGACCTTTTTTGACAGTTTTTGACAAGAATTGTCCATTTTGAACAGTTTTTGACAATAATTGACAATTTTTGGCAATTATTGACAATATTTCAAATTTTTGAAAATTTTCATATAATTTTATTTAATTTTTAACTTGTAAAGTTTTCTATTATTCACCAATTGAGTTAATTCGGAGGGCGTGGTTTGATTAAATAAGCGAGCGAAAAAGATTCCTTTTTTGCGCTAGAGCGTAAAGTAACAATCCTCGGCATTTGTCGACTTTACGATTTCATTTGATTATAGTAATTAGTCATTCTACGCGCGACTGTAGGAAAAATTAATTTATTTCAATATCCCTAACTTTTCAGTTCCTATTCCTCCCAAAAAGTTCAACTTTATAATATTTAATCCAAATACCTACCAATTTTTTCTATCAAATAATTTTTCAGGTCCACTTCATTTGACTTTAAAATATTTTCAATACTCTTCAAGTTATTTTTATCACTTTCTGAAATAAAATAACAATAAAATTATTTTATTAAACTCCCTAAATTATTTAAATAAATTAACAAAACTTGTTTACAAAGACATAACCTCAAATTTTACATTAAAAATAAACAACTTACTTACCTTTACGATGTTTTAATCCCTCCATCAGTTTTTTGGTTCTCAGGCTAAAAATGGATGATAATAACTTTTTATTTTGTTCCATAATATAACACAAAAACTATTAACAAACCAACATAATACTTTTTTTCTGCTCAGCAGTGCTCCATCAATGCTTCTATGTAATAGCTTTGGGACAAAAATTCAAATGAAATCTTGTTTGTAACGAGGACTTCGCATAGGAGATTTCAATTATGCCAGGATATTATTAGTTTTGAAAACTCTTATGTGTTACAGAAATACATATGAGTATTCATCAATCCCAAATTTTGATCAGCCGCACATAAGTTTATTTATTTTTGCTTACGAATATGAGCATTACATTCTATTACATAGAATTTTTCATAGGAGATAGAGTATGACTAGGGCTACGCGGTGAAGCAAAAATCTTATATTGTAAAAAAATGCCACATAGGAGGTTTCATCAGAACAACGACGATATGCCAACTCATTCAGTGTACGAGTAGCTAAATATGGAGCACTATTTGTGCCATATGTAACAGTTAGTAGTTCTAAACACCTTAAGGGATCTGTAGGATTCTCTCGCCATAATATATTTCGTAAAAATGTTTGACTTGGATTTAATACAATCATTCTATACATTTTTTGTATATCACAAGTAAGCACAAAATTAAACATACGAAAGCGACAAAGAATATCAAATAGTTCTGGCTGAACTGTGAAACCCTTTAACATGATATTATTTAACGAAACATTAGATGAACTTTTCATGCTAGCGTCAAACAGTACTCTCAACCTAGTCGAACTACTATCATCTCGAATCACACAATGGTTAGGAAAGAAATATTTATTTTCTTGGAACTCATTAACTAATTTCAAAGGAACATATCTAGCATGATTTAACAAAACATATTCATCTTTAAAGGATTTATAATTGTTACGTAACGATAAGGTAATGCCAATTTGCAACGCCTCCAACAATGTTGGGCGACACTTTGCAACGGCTACTCAGTTTAGAGAGCACCTCATGTGTAGATTCTGAGACCAAACTAGTACAAATTCAGAGAGTAGTCTTACCGGTTCTCGGGTAATTCTACTTGACATTTATTTTAATTAAGATAAGTTAATTATTAATCATGTTACGGAAATTAATAAAAGAAAAATTATTTAAGAAAGGTAAGTGGGCGCCACCCTGAATAATACTAGCTTATTTGTTACTCACATCAGCATTATAACGACAAATCCTATAAGATTGGAAGGGAAAATAAACTTTATGAACAACGTTATTAAATTTACAAGTTGTATATTGACTTTGAAAACAAACAATTAAGCAAAGGAAAAAAAATGACTGGTTTTTATTGACGGTTGTTGAAGAGTTGAAAATTCTCCAGGTGGTATTTTCCTGGAGTGATAGAGATGGGGTCCTCGTTGAAGTACAGGTAACAGGTAAAGTTCTAGGTAAAGCGTTCCATGGTACTTTCCTGGAGTGATAGAGATGGAGTCCTCGTTGAAGTACAGGTAGAGATAAGATAAAGTCTCATGTAAAATCTCCCAGGTGAAGTTTCGGGTCCAGGTAAAATGATAAGGAACAATACTAGTATCAGGAACAAACTTACCCAATTTAACAAAATCCAGGATGTCTGAAGTATGATATTACAATGATTAAAGATTACAATGTTAAAGAAAATCATTTAACAACGTGGTTCATACATCCTGTATTTTAGATAAAAAAATAATAAAAAAAACAATAAAATCGAATAACCGATTCTATACCGGTAAATACAGACATATTTTAAATATGTATATATTTTAAAAAGGTTTGAAATATATTCAAAGAGAATATGAAAAAAATCTGAAAGAACAAAAAAAAACAAAATCATATCGATATATATTCCTGGCACTGGAACGACATTGCTACATAATAAAATATGAAAGTGGAACTGAAAGAATAGTTAACAGACATTTGAGAGAAATAACTTACCATTCACATGAATGCACATTTTGAAGATAAGATACGATAATAGAAATTTTTGCTTCAATGGCACATGTTCACAGGAAAGATTAATGAAACCCTTTTGCCGCTGTTTAAATACACGAAATCATGTGAAAGATAACAGACCTACGTCTCATGTTCATGTCACGCTCATACGCTTTGACCAGGAAAGAAATTTACATTTCAGTAGTGAATTCTTGATTCATATTTAATTAATAATTGGTAGAAGAAGAGATAAGAGCGAGTTCGAAGTGGGTATATCAAAATAGCAGTGGATATTTTCACGACAGACGGAACTAGATCGGCCCGTATAGGAACGTTGATTTCGACTCTCGTCGACAGTAAATATTTTCAGCCTTGAAACATTTCTTGGTGTTGGGTATGAGAAAGGACTGGCTATTCGCCGCCCATACGATAATTTATTATTAATTAACTGGAGGAAAGTAAAGTGAACAAAGTTAACGTTACACACCCTTACAACCTGAGAAAAAAATTTTTTTTCATAATTGAAATCATTAAGTCATTACGAGACTGAAGGAAAGGAGATATTGAACGATAGGAAGACTAAGAAGAAAGGAACGAGTCACTGCGATACTGAAGAAAAGAATAAATTTGAATAAGTAATTTAGAGGAAAGTAAAGAAAAAAAATGAAAGAAAGGGAGCTGTCCAAAGTCTTCACCGGAAAGCCAGATGAATTTTTTTTCCTAGGCTCTTACCAGGGAGGTTGCCAGCTAGCGTCCACAGTAGCCGTTGGTCATCGCGCAAGCAGAACATTAGGAAAAAAAATCATCACACAAACACAGCAGAAACTTTTGAACGGTAAATTCTGAGAAAAGCGTAACCAGCACCAGGTATCTACATACCAATAATTTACGAAATTCAATAGAATGATAAATCACTGCATCACTGGGTTCCCAAAGATAATGACATAAGATAATATGAGATAAAGAAAGAAATGAGACTCCCACCAGATACATTGATTATTCCTCAGTTAAATAAAAAAGAAATGGCTCTAATTTGGATGAGCTATTATTTATTAAATGTTTCTTTATTAAATTACAAAAAAAATGTTTACAGAAATTTAGCCTGTCAGCTAAATATTAAATATTATATTATATTATATCATATGAATAATAAAACAAACAAAAAATTAAATTTTTGGAACAAATCCAAGGAAGTTTATTTCACTTCCTAACAAAATGTAGCTCCTGTCAAGCTAAAATGTTTTGGAACAAAGCCAAGGAAGTTTGTATCACTCCCTAACAGAATGTAGCTCCTGTCATGCTAAAATTTCAAATATATTATACCCTATATAATACAATATGAAATACAAAAAAAAGAATACCCAAAAAAACTACTCATATTTTTGGTCGGATATGTGCACCACCACTGCATCACCGATCAAGAAATCAGCTTCTGCCTAATGAGAAGGACCTCGCGAGAGATGTTAAATCGCGTCGTGGTCTTCAATCTCAGCTTCAGCTGAAATCCAAACCTAAAACACCATGACAATACAACATAACGTTCCTTTAATAGAGAAGCTTTTAAGATCGATAATAGTATTTTATGCAACAATCATGTAATGATAGCCATTAAGACACGAGCATGTTGTAGGATACGAAACGAGCCGCAGGCGAGTTTCGTATATAATATGCGAGTGTATTAATGGCCATTACATGAAAGTTGCATACAATATTTTTTCTACTCCGATTAATAAGAATTATTTAATTAATAATTATCATTTATTATAAAAAACAAGAACAATGAAAGGAACTTCAACAAATAAATTTTACAAATTGTACAACAAATAAATTTAAAACTTTTGAACATAATAATATTAATTCTTTAATCTTCTTTGTGTATGTCTATTAAAACATTCTCAGAAAACGATTTTATATTTTTTGTGTTTCTCCAATCCATAAATTGTTTGTAAAATTTTTCAAGTTTTCTTGGATTTTTCTGATAATATGTTGTCAACTGCATTTTCGGCTCTTTCTCTAATTTCTGGAGGCGTCAGAGAAAATTCTTCGTTATCACTCATTATTTTAACACAATTTAATTATTTAGTTTAATTAATTTTAAATATAGTTACTTTTGAAAATCAAAATTATTTGACAGCTGTCAAATTAAGTGTCACCTAATATAATTAATTTCAGAAATGTCAACCAGGTATCCATGGCTATATTAAATATTGTGCGAATGTCGCATTCCTATTGGCTTAAAAATCTGTATCATAATGAAAATTTGTATCATAATGAATATCTTTCTGATACAGATTTTAGTCTTTTAATAAGTATATTATAAAACAGGAGTAGAAAAAATAAATAATGAGTAACAACAAAAAAAAGGGAAGGAAAAAAATTTTTTTTTGGAACAAGCTGATACAGCAAGTCCAAGGAGGCTCGATCTAACCCCCTAACAGAATGTAGCTTTTGTCAAGCTGAAATTTGGGGGAAAGGTAACCCATAACAGTACTGTTGGAAAATCCCCAGAGCGATATGTGAGCCATGTTGGCACAAACGCAGTAGCTAACCCCCCAAGTAGATTTAACTAATGACAGCAGACCTTAGCCACCTCTGCCTCCCATGCTGATTAACCCCCCGACGCTGAACCCTGAAACACATTCCAGACCGCTCTGAGCTCCCTCAACACCCACTGCTGAGAAATCCAACAAAAAATATAATCAAAAAAGGGAAAAGGGATGCAATAAAATATAGACAGATTGAATCCATGTCTATAAGTGAAATATCTAGATCAATCTTTCGGAATGATCATAGGTATGTAATGAGTAAAATAGAAAACATATAAGTAGACAAGATTTTAAATAGACAAGATATTAGGTAAGATATTGACTGAAGATAAGCAAAAAGAATTTTTATAATGTAAGTTGACATCTCGAACATATTAACAAATAGATAAAACATTTTTTTAAAACAATTAAGTTACTAAAAATTTTCAACATGAAGGTAATCAAATTTTTTTAAGATAATTAAGATAAAGGAAATTTTAAAAGAATTAAGATAATAAAATTTCAAGATAGTTAAGATAATAGAAATTTTAGATAACTGAGATGATAAAACTTTAGAGCTAAGATAATAACTTCGATATCCCCTGATATATCAGCAAATATGTAAGCTAATTGCAAAGTCAAATTGTCAATGGTTTAAAAAAAAATTATATACCCTTTCGGTATATAAATACAGACAAGACACTTTTTTGTCTGCAACGATAAGATAAGTACTATAAAGTATATAGTACAGTAGACAAGTTTACTACCCTTGTCCACTTAGATAAGATAAGATGTTTAACGTAAACTACGATAATTAAAATAAGATAAGATAATGAAGATATAATATCACCCTCAAAACATTTAAGGTATATCCGATATTTCTTGAAATCAATAAGATCCAATTCATTAACCTTTATGCATGTGCGCACAGGTTTATTACTTAATTTAATTTGACTGTGCAAAAAAATTTCAAAAATTATAATATTTATTGAATATCTAAAAATTTCCTAAAAATTCTCAACGGATTTTCTATCATAATTCTCAGATTAGAATTCCATCCGGCTAGGAAAATATTTTTACACTACTCATTTATCCCAGAACACGAATGTTAATTTGCTAATCAGTAGTAGGGAAAGAAAGTCATTATCGTTCACTAGTCAGAGAAAAGGAAAATCTCTATGATAAAAAGATTTTAAAAAAAATTCGACACAAATAAAATGAGAAATTAGGACAGGTATATTTATCTGATTACGTTAGGGTTGCTTCGGAATCATCGATATCAGAACACTCATCATCAGACAAGATACCAGCTTTAAGGTCTTTCATGTGCCATCGACCAATATTTTTTCCCGTTTCATCTTTTAATTCATACACTAAGGGAGAGATAACACGATATACGGTACATTGTGTATATTTCGGTAAAAATTTCGCGGAAATATGTATATCTGGCTTTGTCCGATTTTGGGTAGTTTTTTTTCCAAACCCGATCACCTACATAAAACCTATGATCTCGTTTGCGTAAATTATAACGTTGACTACTTTGTCGATATGCTGTTTGCAAGTTCTTTCTCACCACTTCGAAAAATTTAGGCATTTCTTGTGTATCCTGAATTCGATGAACTTTGACGGAAATGGTAACCTGATTATTTGCATTTTCTGCAATTATACCATAAAAATTTCCCGAGACAGGTACATTTCGAGCAAAAGTAAGGAAGGAAGGGGTGAAATCGGTAACTTCATGTTTCGACAGCCGAATTGCTTGAGCAATTTTATATATTTCTGCATCCCACGTTCTATGATCTTCATAACTATAAGATCGTATAGCTGTGACAATGGATTTGTTTACGCGTTCAGTATGATTAATTTGCGGATGAAAGTTAGCATTATACCATATCTTTTGTACTGAATATTTGTCCATGAGATTTTTGAACAAATGACTCGTGAATTGTTTACCATTATCACAAGATACAATTTGAGGAATTCCAAAAATAAGAAAGACATGAGTTTCTAAGAAATCCACTATAGAACGAGCGGTAGCCTGACGTAAGAGGTGAACCAATACAAATTTCGTGAACCAGTCAACTACAAGTGCGAATTGATTACCTTTACGAGATCGGGGATATGGTCCTAAAAGATCACAAGATATCAATTGGAAAGGGAAGTTAATGTTACGATACTGTCCCAATAATCCTGCTTGTGGTAAATTAGATGGTTCACAAGATGCACATATTTTACAACGAGTGACATATTTATAAACTGATTCCCTAAGATTCGGCCAATAATAAATTTCAGAAATTCTCTCCAATGTCTTAAAAACACCGAAGTGAGAAGAAGTTGGACTATCATGAAAATTATGTAAAATTTCACGTCGATTTTTAGTAGGAACGACAATTTTCCAATCGGAAACATTGCTAATTGGTCCAAATTCATTGAAGACATGTTTATGTAATATATTATTCTCAACTCTAAAACTTGGGTATTTTTCCGGAAAATCCTGAACATACGAAATAATGTCATTATGCCATTTATCAGGATGCAAGGTAGATAAGTCTAAAATACTAACTTCAGGTATACGAGTTAATGCATCCGCAACTACAGTTCCGGTAGATCTACGGTGTACGATAAAAAAGTTGTATTGCGACAATTGCAATATCCATCTAGCTAAGCGAGGAGAAGGTTTTTTCATGTTATTCAACCAAACCAGAGAAGAATGATCGGTAATTACGGTAAAATGACGACCGATAAGATAATACCTAAAATGATCAATCCCGAACAAAACTGCTAACAGTTCCTTCTCGGTAGTACTTAACTTCCGAGTCCATCTTCCAATTGAAAAAGAACACTTCCTACCCCAACATCACTCGCATCTGTCATAAGGAAGAAAGGTTTGGTGAAATCGGGACTACTTAAGATAGGAGCGGTAGTTAAGACAGTTTTCACCTTTTCGAAAGCTTGATCTGCTTGGGATGTCCAAGTAATGGGTTGGTGTTTCTTTTGCTCACTTAGAAGATCAGAAATTGGAGCAGATAAGGAAGAAAAATCTTATAGAAACCGTCGATAATACGAAACCATTCCAGTAGAGTAACTACACCAATACTGTGACACAAACCGGTTTTCAGAACCTGTTTAGCCGGTTTTGAGAACCTGTTTGTAGAGCCGCTTTTTTAGTAGTTAACCTTCAGTTTATTTATATACGTCAAATGAACGGATTGACCTCTAGACACCACTGGATACCAAGTACGTAAGTTAACCTTCAATTGATGTATGTATAGCGTTATTAAACTTTGTCGCTACCTATTACATAACTGGTAACCAGATGCAAATTAGTTGAACCTCTAGTTTGTATATACACTACTACTAGATACCAAGTACGTAAGTTAACCTCCAATTGATGTATGTCTAGCGTTATTAAACTCTTTCCATAACATAACCGGTAACCAGATACAAATTAGTTGAACCTCTAGTTTGAATACACTACTACTGGATACCAAGTACGTAAGTTAACCTCCAATTGATGTATGTCTAGCGTTATTAAACTTTTTCTATAACATAACTGGTAACCAGATACAAATTAGTTGAACCTCTAGTTTGTATATACTACTACTGAATACCAATTACGTAAGTTAACCTTCAATTGATGTATGTATAGCGTTATTAAACTTTGTCGCTAACTATTACATAACTGGTAACCAGATGCAAATTAGTTGAACCTCTAGTTTGTATATACACTACTACTGGATACCAAGTACGTAAGTTAACCTCCAATTGATGTATGTCTAGCGTTATTAAACTCTTTCTATAACATAACCGGTAACCAGATACAAATTAGTTGAACCTCTAGTTTGAATACACTACTACTGGATACCAAGTACGTAAGTTAATCTCCAATTGATGTATGTATAGCGTTATTAAACTTTTTCTATAACATAACTGGTAACCAGATACAAATTAGTTGAACCTCTAGTTTGTATATACTACTACTGAATACCAAGTACGTAAGTTAACATTCAATTGATGTATGTCTAGCGTTATTTAACTTTGTCGCTACCTATTACATAACTGGTAACCAGATACAAATTAGTTGAACCTCTAGTTTGTATACACTACTACTAGATACCAAGTACGTAAGTTAACCTCCAATTGATGTATGTCTAGCGTTATTAAACTTTTTTTATAACATAACTGGTAACCAGATACAAATTAGTTGAACCTCTAGTTTGAATACACTACTACTGGATACCAAGTACGTAAGTTAACCTCCAATTGATGTATGTCTAGCGTTATTAAACTTTTTCTATAACATAACTGGTAACCAGATACAAATTAGTTGAACCTCTAGGTTGTATATACTACTACTGAATACCAATTACGTAAGTTAACCTTCAATTTATGTATGTATAGCGTTATTAAACTTTGTCGCTAACTATTACATAACTGGTAACCAGATGCAAATTAGTTGAACCTCTAGTTTGTATATACACTACTACTGGATACCAAGTACGTAAGTTAACCTCCAATTGATGTATGTCTAGCGTTATTAAACTCTTTCTATAACATAACCGGTAACCAGATACAAATTAGTTGAACCTCTAGTTTGAATACACTACTACTGGATACCAAGTACGTAAGTTAATCTCCAATTGATGTATGTATAGCGTTATTAAACTTTTTCTATAACATAACTGGTAACCAGATACAAATTAGTTGAACCTCTAGTTTGTATATACTACTACTGAATACCAAGTACGTAAGTTAACCTTCAATTGATGTATGTCTAGCGTTATTTAACTTTGTAGCTACCTATTACATAACTGGTAACCAGATACAAATTAGTTGAACCTCTAGTTTGTATATACACTACTACTAGATACCAAGTACGTAAGTTAACCTCCAATTGATGTATGTCTAGCGTTATTAAACTCTTTCTATAACATAACCGGTAACCAGATACAAATTAGTTGAACCTCTAGTTTGAATACACTACTACTGGATACCAAGTACGTAAGTTAATCTCCAATTGATGTATGTATAGCGTTATTAAACTTTGTCGCTAACTATTACATAACTGGTAACCAGATACAAATTAGTTGAACCTCTAGTTTGTATACACTACTACTAGATACCAAGTACGTAAGTTAACCTCCAATTGATGTATGTCTAGCGTTATTAAACTTTTTCTATAACATAACCGGTAACCAGATACAAATTAGTTGAACCTCTAGTTTGTATACACTACTACTAGATGCCAAGTACGTAAGTTAACCTTCAATTGATGTATGTCTAGCGTTATTAAACTTTTTCTATAACATAACTGGTAACCAGATACAAATTAGTTGAACCTCTAGTTTGTATATACTACTACTGAATACCAAGTACGTACGTTAACCTTCAATTGATGTATGTCTAGCGTTATTAAACTTTGTCGCTACATATTACATAACTGGTAACCAGATACAAATTAGTTGAACCTCTAGTTTGTATACACTACTACTAGATACCAAGTACGTAAGTTAACCTCCAATTGATGTATGTCTAGCGTTATTAAACTTTTTCTATAACATAACCGGTAACCAGATACAAATTAGTTGAACCTCTAGTTTGTATACACTACTACTAGATGCCAAGTACGTAAGTTAACCTCCAATTGATGTATGTCTAGCGTTATTAAACTTTTTCTATAACATAACCGGTAACCAGATACAAATTAGTTAAACCTCTAGTTTGTACACACTACTACTGAATACCAAGTACGTAAGTTAATCTCCAATTGATGTATGTATAGCGCTATTAAACTTTTTCTATAACATAACTGGTAACCAGATACAAATTAGTTGAACCTCTAGTTTGAATACACTACTACTGGATACCAAGTACGTAAGTTAATCTCCAATTGATGTATGTATAGCGTTATTAAACTTTTTCTATAACATAACTGGTAACCAGATACAAATTAGTTGAACCTCTAGTTTGTATATACTACTACTGAATACCAAGTACGTAAATGAACCTTCAGTTGATGTATGTCTAGCGTTATTAAACTTTGTCGCCACCTATTACATAACTGGTAACCAGATACAAATTAGTTGAACCTCTAGTTTGTATACACTACTACTAGATACCAAGTACGTAAGTTAACCTCCAATTGATGTATGTCTAGCGTTATTAAACTTTTTTTATAACATAACCGGTAACCAGATACAAATTAGTTGAACCTCTAGTTTGAATACACTACTACTGGATACCAAGTACGTAAGTTAACCTTCAATTGATGTATGTATAGCGTTATTAAACTTTGTCGCTAACTATTACATAACTGGTAACCAGATGCAAATTAGTTGAACCTCTAGTTTGTATATACACTACTACTGGATACCAAGTACGTAAGTTAACCTCCAATTGATGTATGTCTAGCGTTATTAAACTCTTTCTATAACATAACCGGTAACCAGATACAAATTAGTTGAACCTCTAGTTTGAATACACTACTACTGGATACCAAGTACGTAAGTTAATCTCCAATTGATGTATGTATAGCGTTATTAAACTTTTTCTATAACATAACTGGTAACCAGATACAAATTAGTTGAACCTCTAGTTTGTATATACTACTACTGAATACCAAGTACGTAAGTTAACATTCAATTGATGTATGTCTAGCGTTATTTAACTTTGTCGCTACCTATTACATAACTGGTAACCAGATACAAATTAGTTGAACCTCTAGTTTGTATACACTACTACTAGATACCAAGTACGTAAGTTAACCTCCAATTGATGTATGTCTAGCGTTATTAAACTCTTTCTATAACATAACCGGTAACCAGATACAAATTAGTTGAACCTCTAGTTTGAATACACTACTACTACTACTACTACTACTACTGAATACCAATTACGTAAGTTAACCTTCAATTGATGTATGTATAGCGTTATTAAACTTTGTCGCTACCTATTACATAACTGGTAACCAGATGCAAATTAGTTGAACCTCTAGTTTGTATATACACTACTACTGGATACCAAGTACGTAAGTTAACCTTCAATTGATGTATGTCTAGCGTTATTAAACTCTTTCTATAACATAACCGGTAACCAGATACAAATTAGTTGAACCTCTAGTTTGAATACACTACTACTGGATACCAAGTACGTAAGTTAATCTCCAATTGATGTATGTATAGCGTTATTAAACTTTTTTTATAACATAACTGGTAACCAGATACAAATTAGTTGAACCTCTAGTTTGTATATACTACTACTGAATACCAAGTACGTGAGTTAACCTTCAATTGATGTATGTCTAGCGGTATTCAACTTTGTCGCTACCTATTACATAACTGGTAACCAGATACAAATTAGTTGAACCTCTAGTTTGTATACACCACTACTAGATACCAAGTACGTAAGTTAACCTTCAATTGATGTATGTCTAGCGTTATTAAACTTTTTGTATAACATAACTGGTAACCAGATACAAATTAGTTGAACCTCTAGTTTGTATATACTACTACTGAATACCAAGTACGTAAGTTAACCTTCAATTGATGTATGTCTAGCGTTATTAAACTTTGTCGCTAACTATTACATAACTGGTAACCAGATACAAATTAGTTGAACCTCTAGTTTGTATACACTACTACTGGATACCAAGTACGTAAGTTAACCTCCAATGATGTATGTCTAGCGTTATTAAACTTTTTCTATAACATAACTGGTAACCAGATAGAAATTAGTTGAACCTCTAGTTTGAATACACTACTACTGGATACCAAGTACGTAAATTAACCTCCAATTGATGTATGACTAGCATTATTAAACTTTTTCTATAACATAACTGGTAACCAGATACAAATTAGTTGAACCTCTAGTTTGTATACACCACTACTAGATACCAAGTACGTAAGTTAACCTCCAATTGATGTATGTCTAGCGTTATTAAACTTTGTCTATAACATAACCGGTAACCAGATACAAATTAGTTGAACCTCTAGTTTGAGTACACTACTACTGGATACCAAGTACGTAAGTTAACCTCCAATTGATGTATGTCTAGCGTTATTAAACTTTTTCTATAACATAACTGGTAACCAGATACAAATTAGTTGAACCTCTAATTTGTATATACTACTACTGAATACCAAGTATGTAAGTTAACCTCCAATTGATGTATGCCTAGCGTTATTAAACTTTGTCGCTACCTATTACATAACTGGTAACCAGATACAAATTAGTTGAACCTCTAGTTTGAATACACTACTACTAGATACTAAGTACGTGAGTTAACCTCCAATTGATGTATGTCTAGCGTTATTAAACTTTTTCTATAACATAACTGGTAACCAGATACCAATTAGTTGAACCTCTAGTTTGTATATACTACTACTGAATACCAAGTACGTAAGTTAACCTTCAATTGATGTATGTCTAGCGTTATTAAACTTTGTCGTTACCTATTACATAACCGGTAACCAGATACAAATTGGTTGAACCTCTAGTTTGTACACACTACTACTGAATACCAAGTACGTCAGTTAATCTCCAATTGATGTATGTCTAGCGTTATTAAACTTTTTCTATAACATAACCGGTAACCAGATAGAAATTAGTTGAACCTCTAGTTTGAATACACTACTACTGGATACCAAGTACGTAAGTTAACCTCCAATTGATGAATGACTAGCATTATTAAACTTTTTCTATAACATAACTGGTAACCAGATACAAATTAGTTGAACCTCTAGTTTGTATATACTACTACTGAATACCAATTACGTAAGTTAACCTTCAACTGATGTATGTCTAGCGTTATTAAACTTTGTCGCTCCATATTACATAACTGGTAACCAGATACAAATTAGTTGAACCTCTAGTTTGTATACTCCACTACTAGATACCAAGTACGTAAGTTAACCTCCAATTGATGTATGTCTAGCGTTATTAAACTTTGTCTATAACATAACCGGTAACCAGATACAAATTAGTTGAACCTCTAGTTTGAATACACTACTACTGGATACCAAGTACGTAAGTTAACCTCCAATTGATGTATGTCTAGCGTTATTAAACTTTTTCTATAACATAACTGGTAACCAGATACAAATTAGTTGAACCTCTAATTTGTATATACTACTACTGAATACCAATTATGTAAGTTAACCTCCAATTGATGTATGCCTAGCGTTATTAAACTTTGTCGCTACCTATTACATAACTGGTAACCAGATACAAATTAGTTGAACCTCTAGTTTGAATACACTACTACTAGATACTAAGTACGTAAGTTAACCTCCAATTGATGTATGTCTAGCGTTATTAAACTTTTTCTATAACATAACCGGTAACCAGATACAAATTAGTTGAACCTCTAGTTTGTATACACTACTACTAGATACCAAGTACGTAAGTTAACCTCCAATTGATGTATGTCTAGCGTTATTAAACTTTTTCTATAACATAACCGGTAACCAGATACAAATTAGTTGAACCTCTAGTTTGTACACACTACTACTGAATACCAAGTACGTAAGTTAATCTCCAATTGATGTATGTATAGCGTTATCAAACTTCTTCTATAACATAACTGGTAACCAGATACAAATTAGTTGAACCTCTAGTTTGTATATACTACTACTGAATACCAAGTACGTAAGTTAACCTTCAATTGATGTATGTCTAGCGTTATTAAACTTTGTCGTTACCTATTACATAACCGGTAACCAGATACAAATTAGTTGAACCTCTAGTTTGAATACACTACTACTGGATACCAAGTACGTAAGTTAATCTCCAATTGATGTATGTATAGCGTTATTAAACTTTTTCTATAACATAACTGGTAACCAGATACAAATTAGTTGAACCTCTAGTTTGTATATACTACTACTGAATACCAAGTACGTAAGTTAAACTTCAATTGATGTATGTCTAGCGTTATTAAACTTTGTCGTTACCTATTACATAACCGGTAACCAGATACAAATTAGTTGAACCTCTAGTTTGAATACACTACTACTGGATACCAAGTACGTAAGTTAATCTCCAATTGATGTATGTCTAGCGTTATTAAACTTTTTCTATAACATAACTGGTAACCAGATACAAATTAGTTGAACCTCTAATTTGTATATACTACTACTGAATACCAATTATGTAAGTTAACCTCCAATTGATGTATGCCTAGCGTTATTAAACTTTGTGGCTACCTATTACATAACTGGTAACCAGATACAAATTAGTTGAACCTCTAGTTCGAATACACTACTACTAGATACTAAGTACGTAAGTTAATCTCCAATTGATGTATGTATAGCGTTATTAAACTTTTTTTATAACATAACTGGTAACCAGATACAAATTAGTTGAACCTCTAGTTTGTATATACTACTACTGAATACCAAGTACGTAAGTTAACCTTCAATTGATGTATGTCTAGCGTTATTTAACTTTGTCGCTACCTATTACATAACTGGTAACCAGATACAAATTAGTTGAACCTCTAGTTTGTATACACTACTACTAGATACCAAGTACGTAAGTTAACCTCCAATTGATGTATGTCTAGCGTTATTAAACATTTTCTATAACATAACCGGTAACCAGATACAAATTAGTTGAACCTCTAGTTTGAATACACTACTACTGGATACCAAGTACGTAAGTTAATCTCCAATTGATGTATGTATAGCGTTATTAAACTTTTTCTATAACATAACTGGTAACCAGATACAAATTAGTTGAACCTCTAGTTTGTATATACTACTACTGAATACCAAGTACGTAAGTTAAACTTCAATTGATGTATGTCTAGCGTTATTAAACTTTGTCGTTACCTATTACATAACCGGTAACCAGATACAAATTAGTTGAACCTCTAGTTTGAATACACTACTACTGGATACCAAGTACGTAAGTTAATCTCCAATTGATGTATGTCTAGCGTTATTAAACTTTTTCTATAACATAACTGGTAACCAGATACAAATTAGTTGAACCTCTAATTTGTATATACTACTACTGAATACCAATTATGTAAGTTAACCTCCAATTGATGTATGCCTAGCGTTATTAAACTTTGTGGCTACCTATTACATAACTGGTAACCAGATACAAATTAGTTGAACCTCTAGTTTGAATACACTACTACTAGATACTAAGTACGTAAGTTAACCTCCAATTGATGTATGTCTAGCGTTATTAAACTTTTTCTATAACATAACTGGTAACCAGATACAAATTAGTTGAACCTCTAGTTTGAATACACTACTACTGGATACCAAGTACGTAAGTTAACCTCCAATTGATGTATGTCTAGCGTTATTAAACTTTTTCTATAACATAACTGGTAACCAGATACAAATTAGTTGAACCTCTAATTTGTATATACTACTACTGAATACCAATTATGTAAGTTAACCTCCAATTGATGTATGCCTAGCGTTATTAAACTTTGTCGCTACCTATTACATAACTGGTAACCAGATACAAATTAGTTGAACCTCTAGTTTGAATACACTACTACTAGATACTAAGTACGTAAGTTAACCTCCAATTGATGTATGTCTAGCGTTATTAAACTTTTTCTATAACATAACTGGTAACCAGATACAAATTAGTTGAACCTCTAATTTGTATATACTACTACTGAATACCAATTATGTAAGTTAACCTCCAATTGATGTATGCCTAGCGTTATTAAACTTTGTCGCTACCTATTACATAACTGGTAACCAGATACAAATTAGTTGAACCTCTTGTTTGAATACACTACTACTAGATACTAAGTACGTAAGTTAACCTCCAATTGATGTATGTCTAGCGTTATTAAACTTTTTCTATAACATAACCGGTAACCAGATACAAATTAGTTGAACCTCTAGTTTGTATACACTACTACTAGATACCAAGTACGTAAGTTAACCTCCAATTGATGTATGTCTAGCGTTATTAAACTTTTTCTATAACATAACCGGTAACCAGATACAAATTAGTTGAACCTCTAGTTTGTACACACTACTACTGAATACCAAGTACGTAAGTTAATCTCCAATTGATGTATGTATAGCGTTATCAAACTTTTTCTATAACATAACTGGTAACCAGATACAAATTAGTTGAACCTCTAGTTTGTATATACTACTACTGAATACCAAGTACGTAAGTTAACCTTCAATTGATGTATGTCTAGCGTTATTAAACTTTGTCGCTACCTATTACCTAACCGGTAACCAGATACAAATTAGTTGAACCTCTAGTTTGAATACACTACTACTGGATACCAAGTACGTAAGTTAATCTCCAATTGATGTATGTCTAGCGTTATTAAACTTTTTCTATAACATAACTGGTAACCAGATACAAATTAGTTGAACCTCTAGTTTGAATACACTACTACTGGATACCAAGTACGTAAGTTAATCTCCAATTGATGTATGTATAGCGTTATTAAACTTTTTTTATAACATAACTGGTAACCAGATACAAATTAGTTGAACCTCTAGTTTGTATATACTACTACTGAATACCAAGTACGTAAGTTAACCTTCAATTGATGTATGTCTAGCGTTATTTAACTTTGTCGCTACCTATTACATAACTGGTAACCAGATACAAATTAGTTGAACCTCTAGTTTGTATACACTACTACTAGATACCAAGTACGTGAGTTAACCTTCAATTGATGTATGTCTAGCGTTATTAAACTTTTTGTATAAGATAACTGGTAACCAGATACAAATTAGCTGAACCTCTAGTTTGTATACACTACTACTAGATACCAAGTACGTAAGTTAACCTCCAATTGATGTATGTCTAGCGTTATTAAACATTTTCTATAACATAACCGGTAACCAGATACAAATTAGTTGAACCTCTAGTTTGAATACACTACTACTGGATACCAAGTACGTAAGTTAACCTCCAATTGATGTATGTCTAGCGTTATTAAACTTTTTCTATAACATAACTGGTAACCAGATACAAATTAGTTGAACCTCTAGTTTGTATATACTACTACTGAATACCAATTACGTAAGTTAACCTTCAATTGATGTATGTCTAGCGTTATTAAACTTTGTTGCTACATATTACATAACTGGTAACCAGATACAAATTAGTTGAACCTCTAGTTTGTATACACTACTACTAGATACCAAGTACGTAAGTTAACCTCCAATTGATGTATGTCTAGCGTTATTAAACTTTGTCTATAACATAACCGGTAACCAGATACAAATTAGTTGAACCTCTAGTTTGAATACACTACTACTGGATACCAAGTACGTAAGTTAACCTCCAATTGATGTATGTCTAGCGTTATTAAACTTTTTCTATAACATAACTGGTAACCAGATACAAATTAGTTGAACCTCTAATTGGTATATACTACTGCTGAATACCAAGTATGTAAGTTAACCTCCAATTGATGTATGCCTAGCGTTATTAAACTTTGTCGCTACCTATTACATAACTGGTAACCAGATACAAATTAGTTGAACCTCTAGTTTGAATACACTACTACTAGATACTAAGTACGTAAGTTAACCTCCAATTGATGTATGTCTAGCGTTATTAAACTTTTTCTATAACATAACCGGTAACCAGATACAAATTAGTTGAACCTCTAGTTTGTACACACTACTACTAAATACCAAGTACGTAAGTTAATCTCCAATTGATGTATGTATAGCGTTATTAAACTTTTTCTATAACATAACTGGTAACCAGATACAAATTAGTTGAACCTCTAATTTGTATATACTACTACTGAATACCAAGTACGTAAGTTAATCTCCAATTGATGTATGTATAGCGTTATTAAACTTTTTCTATAACATAACTGGTAACCAGATACAAATTAGTTGAACCTCTAATTTGTATATACTACAACTGAATACCAAGTATGTAAGTTAACCTCCAATTGATGTATGCCTAGCGTTATTAAACTTTGTCGCTACCTATTACATAACTGGTAACCAGATACAAATTAGTTGAACCTCTAGTTTGTATACACTACTACTAGATACCAAGTACGTAAGTTAACCTCCAATTGATGAATGACTAGCATTATTAAACTTTTTCTATAACATAACTGGTAACCAGATACAAATTAGTTGAACCTCTAGTTTGTATATACTACTACTGAATACCAATTACTTAAGTTAACCTTCAATTGATGTATGTCTAGCGTTATTAAACTTTGTCGCTCCATATTACATAACTGGTAACCAGATACAAATTAGTTGAACCTCTAGTTTGTATACTCCACTACTAGATACCAAGTACGTAAGTTAACCTCCAATTGATGTATGTCTAGCGTTATTAAACTTTGTCTATAACATAACCGGTAACCAGATACAAATTAGTTGAACCTCTAGTTTGAATACACTACTACTAGATACTAAGTACGTAAGTTAACCTCCAATTGATGTATGTCTAGCGTTATTAAACTTTTTCTATAACATAACCGGTAACCAGATACAAATTAGTTGAACCTCTAGTTTGTATACACTACTACTAGATACCAAGTACGTAAGTTAACCTCCAATTGATGTATGTCTAGCGTTATTAAACTTTTTCTATAACATAACCGGTAACCAGATACAAATTAGTTGAACCTCTAGTTTGTACACACTACTACTGAATACCAAGTACGTAAGTTAATCTCCAATTGATGTATGTATAGCGTTATCAAACTTTTTCTATAACATAACTGGTAACCAGATACAAATTAGTTGAACCTCTAGTTTGTATATACTACTACTGAATACCAAGTACGTAAGTTAACCTTCAATTGATGTATGTCTAGCGTTATTAAACTTTGTCGTTACCTATTACATAACCGGTAACCAGATACAAATTAGTTGAACCTCTAGTTTGAATACACTACTACTGGATACCAAGTACGTAAGTTAATCTCCAATTGATGTATGTATAGCGTTATTAAACTTTTTCTATAACATAACTGGTAACCAGATACAAATTAGTTGAACCTCTAGTTTGTATATACTACTACTGAATACCAAGTACGTAAGTTAAACTTCAATTGATGTATGTCTAGCGTTATTAAACTTTGTCGTTACCTATTACATAACCGGTAACCAGATACAAATTAGTTGAACCTCTAGTTTGAATACACTACTACTGGATACCAAGTACGTAAGTTAATCTCCAATTGATGTATGTATAGCGTTATTAAACTTTTTCTATAACATAACTGGTAACCAGATACAAATTAGTTGATCCTCTAGTTTGAATACACTACTACTGGATACCAAGTACGTAAGTTAATCTCCAATTGATGTATGTATAGCGTTATTAAACTTTTTCTATAACATAACTGGTAACCAGATACAAATTAGTTGAACCTCTAGTTTGAATACACTACTACTGGATACCAAGTACGTAAGTTAATCTCCAATTGATGTATGTATAGCGTTATTAAACTTCTTCTATAACATAACTGGTAACCAGATACAAATTAGTTGAACCTCTAATTTGTATATACTACTACTGAATACCAATTACGTAAGTTAACCTTCAATTGATGTATGTATAGCGTTATTAAACTTTGTCGCTACCTATTACATAACTGGTAACCAGATGCAAATTAGTTGAACCTCTAGTTTGTATATACACTACTACTGGATACCAAGTACGTAAGTTAACCTCCAATTGATGTATGTCTAGCGTTATTAAACTCTTTCTATAACATAACCGGTAACCAGATACAAATTAGTTGAACCTCTAGTTTGTACACACTACTACTGAATACCAAGTACGTAAGTTAATCTCCAATTGATGTATGTATAGCGTTATTAAACTTTTTCTATA
This sequence comes from Lochmaea crataegi, assembly GCA_947563755.1. Classification (NCBI taxonomy): domain Eukaryota; kingdom Metazoa; phylum Arthropoda; class Insecta; order Coleoptera; family Chrysomelidae; genus Lochmaea; species Lochmaea crataegi. The sequence continues at coordinate 1,356,658 of OX387435.1, forward strand.
ACATAACTGGTAACCAGATACAAATTAGTTGAACCTCTAGTTTGTATATACTACTACTGAATACCAAGTACGTAAGTTAACCTTCAATTGATGTATGTCTAGCGTTATTAAACTTTGTCGTTACCTATTACATAACCGGTAACCAGATACAAATTAGTTGAACCTCTAGTTTGAATACACTACTACTGGATACCAAGTACGTAAGTTAATCTCCAATTGATGTATGTATAGCGTTATTAAACTTTTTCTATAACATAACTGGTAACCAGATACAAATTAGTTGAACCTCTAGTTTGTATATACTACTACTGAATACCAAGTACGTAAGTTAACCTTCAATTGATGTATGTCTAGCGTTATTAAACTTTGTCGCTACCTATAACATAACCGGTAACCAGATACAAATTAGTTGAACCTCTAGTTTGAATACACTACTACTGGATACCAAGTACCTAAGTTAATCTCCAATTGATGTATGTATAGCGTTATTAAACTTTTTCTATAACATAACTGGTAACCAGATACAAATTAGTTGAACCTCTAGTTTGTATATACTACTACTGAATACCAAGTACGTAAATTAACCTTCAATTGATGTATGTATAGCGTTATTAAACTTTTTCTATAACATAACTGGTAACCAGATACAAATTAGTTGAACCTCTAGTTTGTATATACTACTACTGAATACCAAGTACGTAAGTTAACCTTCAATTGATATATGTCTAGCGTTATTAAACTTTGTCGTTACCTATTACATAACCGGTAACCAGATACAAATAAGTTGAACCTCTAGTTCGAATACACTACTACTGGATACCAGGTACGTAAGTTAATCTCCAATTGATGTATGTATAGCGTTATTAAACTTTTTCTATAACATAACTGGTAACCAGATACAAATTAGTTGAACCTCTAGTTTGTATATACTACTACTGAATACCAAGTACGTAAGTTAACCTTCAATTGATGTATGTCTAGCGTTATTAAACTTTGTCGCTACCTATTACATAACCGGTAACCAGATACAAATTAGTTGAACCTCTAGTTTGAATACACTACTACTGGATACCAAGTACCTAAGTTAATCTCCAATTGATGTATGTATAGCGTTATTAAACTTTTTCTATAACATAACTGGTAACCAGATACAAATTAGTTGAACCTCTAGTTTGTATATACTACTACTGAATACCAAGTACGTAAATTAACCTTCAATTGATGTATGTCTAGCGTTATTAAACGTTGTCGCCACCTATTACATAACTGGTAACCAGATACAAATTAGTTGAACCTCTAGTTTGTATACACTACTACTAGATACCAAGTACGTAAGTTAACCTCCAATTGATGTATGTCTAGCGTTATTAAACTTTTTCTATAACATAACCGGTAACCAGATACAAATTAGTTGAACCTCTAGTTTGAATACACTACTACTGGATACCAAGTACGTAAGTTAACCTCCAATTGATGTATGTCTAGCGTTATTAAACTTTTTCTATAACATAACTGGTAACCAGATACAAATTAGTTGAACCTCTAGTTTGTATATACTACTACTGAATACCAATTACGTAAGTTAACCTTCAATTGATGTATGTATAGCGTTATTAAACTTTGTCGCTACCTATTACATAACTGGTAACCAGATGCAAATTAGTTGAACCTCTAGTTTGTATATACACTACTACTGGATACCAAGTACGTAAGTTAACCTCCAATTGATGTATGTCTAGCGTTATTAAACTCTTTCTATAACATAACCGGTAACCAGATACAAATTAGTTGAACCTCTAGTTTGAATACACTACTACAGGATACCAAGTACGTAAGTTAATCTCCAATTGATGTATGTATAGCGTTATTAAACTTTTTTTATAACATAACTGGTAACCAGATACAAATTAGTTGAACCTCTAGTTTGTATATACTACTACTGAATACCAAGTACGTGAGTTAACCTTCAATTGATGTATGTCTAGCGGTATTCAACTTTGTCGCTACCTATTACATAACTGGTAACCAGATACAAATTAGTTGAACCTCTAGTTTGTATACACTACTACTAGATACCAAGTACGTAAGTTAACCTTCAGTTGATGTATGTCTAGCGTTATTAAACTTTTTGTATAACATAACTGGTAACCAGATACAAATTAGTTGAACCTCTAGTTTGTATATACTACTACTGAATACCAAGTACGTAAGTTAACCTTCAATTGATGTATGTCTAGCGTTATTAAACTTTGTCGCTAACTATTACATAACTGGTAACCAGATACAAATTAGTTGAACCTCTAGTTTATATACACTACTACTAGATACCAAGTACGTAAGTTAACCTCCAATTGATGTATGTCTAGCGTTATTAAACTTTTTCTATAACATAACCGGTAACCAGATACAAATTAGTTGAACCTCTAGTTTGTATATACTACTACTGAATACCAAGTACGTAAGTTAACCTTCAATTGATGTATGTCTAGCGTTATTAAACTTTGTCGTTACCTATTACATAACCGGTAACCAGATACAAATTAGTTGAACCTCTAGTTTGAATACACTACTACTGGATACCAAGTACGTAAGTTAACCTTCAATTGATGTATGTATAGCGTTATCAAACTTTTTCTATATCATAACTGGTAACCAGATACAAATTAGTTGAACCTCTAGTTTGTATATACTACTACTGAATACCAAGTACGTAAATTAACCTTCAATTGATGTATGTCTAGCGTTATTAAACTTTGTCGTCACCTATTACATAACTGGTAACCAGATACAAATTAGTTGAACCTCTAGTTTGTACACACTACTACTGAATACCAAGTACGTAAGTTAATCTCCAATTGATGTATGTATAGCGTTATTAAACTTTTTCTATAACATAACTGGTAACCAGATAGAAATTAGTTGAACCTCTAGTTTGTATATACTACTACTGAATACCAAGTACGTAAGTTAACCTTCAATTGATGTATGTCTAGCGTTATTAAACTTTGTCGTTACCTATTACATAACCGGTAACCAGATACAAATTAGTTGAACCTCTAGTTTGAATACACTACTACTGGATACCAAGTACGTAAGTTAATCTCCAATTGATGTATGTATAGCGTTATTAAACTTTTTCTATAACATAACTGGTAACCAGATACAAATTAGTTGAACCTCTAGTTTGAATACACTACTACTGGATACCAAGTACGTAAGTTAATCTCCAATTGATGTATGTATAGCGTTATTAAACTTTTTCTATAACATAACTGGTAACCAGATACAAATTAGTTGAACCTCTAGTTTGTATATACTACTACTGAATACCAAGTACGTAAGTTAACCTTCAATTGATGTATGTCTAGCGTTATTAAACTTTGTCGCTACCTATTACATAACCGGTAACCAGATACAAATTAGTTGAACCTCTAGTTTGAATACACTACTACTGGATACCAAGTACGTAAGTTAATCTCCAATTGATGTATGTATAGCGTTATTAAACTTTTTCTATAACATAACTGGTAACCAGATACAAATTAGTTGAACCTCTAGTTTGTATATACTACTACTGAATACCAAGTACGTAAGTTAACCTTCAATTGATGTATGTCTAGCGTTATTAAACTTTGTCGCTACCTATTACATAACTGGTAACCAGATACAAATTAGTTGAACCTCTAGTTTGAATACACTACTACTAGATACTAAGTACGTAAGTTAACCTCCAATTGATGTATGTCTAGCGTTATTAAACTTTTTCTATAACATAACTGGTAACCAGATACAAATTAGTTGAACCTCTAATTTGTATATACTACTACTGAATACCAAGTATGTAAGTTAACCTCCAATTGATGTATGCCTAGCGTTATTAAACTTTGTCGCTACCTATTACATAACTGGTAACCAGATACAAATTAGTTGAACCTCTAGTTTGTATACACTACTACTAGATACCAAGTACGTAAGTTAATCTCCAATCGATGTATGTCTAGCGTTATTAAACTTTGTCGCCACCTATTACATAACTGGTAACCAGATACAAATTAGTTGAACCTCTAGTTTGTATACACTACTACTAGATACCAAGTACGTAAGTTAACCTCCAATTGATGTATGTCTAGCGTTATTAAACTTTTTCTATAACATAACCGGTAACCAGATAGAAATTAGTTGAACCTCTAGTTTGAATACACTACTACTGGATACCATGTACGTAAGTTAACCTCCAATTGATGTATGTCTAGCGTTATTAAACTTTTTCTATAACATAACTAGATAACCAGATACAAATTAGTTGAACCTCTAGTTTGTATACACTACTACTAGATACCAAGTACGTAAGTTAACCTCCAATTGATGTATGTCTAGCGTTATTAAACTTTTTCTATAACATAACCGGTAACCAGATAGAAATTAGTTGAACCTCTAGTTTGAATACACTACTACTGGATACCAAATACGTAAGTTAACCTCCAATTGATGTATGTCTAGCGTTATTAAACTTTTTCTATAACATAACTGGTAACCAGATACAAATTAGTTGAACCTCTAGTTTGTATACACTACTACTAGATACCAAGTACGTAAGTTAACCTCCAATTGATGTATGTCTAGCGTTATTAAACTTTTTCTATAACATAACCGGTAACCAGATACAAATTAGTTGAACCTCTAGTTTGAATACACTACTACTGGATACCAAGTACGTAAGTTAACCTCCAATTGATGTATGTCTAGCGTTATTAAACTTTTTCTATAACATAACTGGTAACCAGATACAAATTAGTTGAACCTCTAGTTTGTATATACTACTACTGAATACCAATTACGTAAGTTAACTTTCAATTGATGTATGTCTAGCGTTTTTAAACTTTGTCGCTACATATTACATAACTGGTAACCAGATACAAATTAGTTGAACCTCTAGTTTGTATACACTACTACTGAATACCAATTACGTAAGTTAACCTTCAATTGATGTATGTCTAGCGTTATTAAACTTTGTCGCTACATAATACATAACTGGTAACCAGATACAAATTAGTTGAACCTCTAGTTTGTATACACTACTACTAGATACCAAGTACGTAAGTTAACCTCCAATTGATGTATGTCTAGCGTTATTAAACTTTTTCTATAACATAACTGGTAACCAGATACAAATTAGTTGAACCTCTAGTTTGTATACACTACTACTAGATACCAAGTACGTAAGTTAACCTCCAATTGATGTATGTCTAGCGTTATTAAACTTTTTCTATAACATAACCGGTAACCAGATAGAAATTAGTTGAACCTCTAGTTTGAATACACTACTACTGGATACCAAGTACGTAAGTTAACCTGCAATTGATGTATGCCTAGCGTTATTAAACTTTGTCGCTACCTATTACATAACTGGTAACCAGATACAAATTAGTTGAACCTCTAGTTTGTATACACTACTACTAGATACCAAGTACGTAAGTTAACCTCCAATTGATGTATGTCTTGCGTTATTAAACTTTTTCTATAACATAACCGGTAACCAGATAGAAATTAGTTGAACCTCTAGTTTGAATACACTACTACTGGATACCAAGTACGTAAGTTAACCTCCAATTGATGTATGTCTAGCGTTATTAAACTTTTTCTATAACATAACTGGTAACCAGATACAAATTAGTTGAACCTCTAGTTTGAATACACTACTACTGGATACCAAGTACGTAAGTTAACCTCCAATTGATGTATGTCTAGCGTTATTAAACTTTGTCGCTACATAATACATAACTGGTAACCAGATACAAATTAGTTGAACCTCTAGTTTGTATACACTACTACTAGATACCAAGTACGTAAGTTAACCTCCAATTGATGTATGTCTAGCGTTATTAAACTTTTTCTATAACATAACTGGTAACCAGATACAAATTAGTTGAACCTCTAGTTTGTATACACTACTACTAGATACCAAGTACGTAAGTTAACCTCCAATTGATGTATGTCTAGCGTTATTAAACTTTTTCTATAACATAACCGGTAACCAGATAGAAATTAGTTGAACCTCTAGTTTGAATACACTACTACTGGATACCAAGTACGTAAGTTAACCTGCAATTGATGTATGCCTAGCGTTATTAAACTTTGTCGCTACCTATTACATAACTGGTAACCAGATACAAATTAGTTGAACCTCTAGTTTGTATACACTACTACTAGATACCAAGTACGTAAGTTAACCTCCAATTGATGTATGTCTAGCGTTATTAAACTTTTTCTATAACATAACCGGTAACCAGATAGAAATTAGTTGAACCTCTAGTTTGAATACACTACTACTGGATACCAAGTACGTAAGTTAACCTCCAATTGATGTATGTCTAGCGTTATTAAACTTTTTCTATAACATAACTGGTAACCAGATACAAATTAGTTGAACCTCTAGTTTGAATACACTACTACTGGATACCAAGTACGTAAGTTAACCTCCAATTGATGTATGTCTAGCGTTATTAAACTTTTTCTATAACATAACTGGTAACCAGATACTGCTACTAGATACCAAGTACGTAAGTTAACCTTCAATTGATGTATGTCTAGCGTTATTAAACTTTTTCTATAACTTAACCGGTAACCAGATACAAATTAGTTGAACCTCTAGTTTGCATACACTACTGGATACCAAGTACGTAAGTTAACCTGTAATTGATTTATGTCTAACGTTATTAAACTTTTTCTATTATATAACCGGTAACGAGATACAGATTAATTGAAGTTTGTATACACCTCCGAATGTCAAGTACGTAAGTTAACCTTCAATTGATGTATGTCTAACGTTTTTAAACTTTGTCGCTACCTATTACATAATCGGCAACGAGAAACAAATTAACCTTAAAATAGGGGTACCCCTATATTTTTGGATACCTTGTATAAATGTATACCTTTTTACTTAAGAACAATCATAATATTTTATTAGATATTCATAACAAAGATGCAAGGGTAGCTCGTTACATAAAAACAGAATTTCCGATACACATTATAACAGAAAAGGCCGTTACTACCAACACAATATTTATATCTAAGATGCAAGTTAAAAAAATGGTTATTATTAAAAAAATTACCTGAAAATAGTTATACCCCAGTATTTGTAGATACCTTTTTACATGAGGGCAGACCTATTACCTACTATACATTTATCAAATATTTATAACAAGAAACTATTTTGCATAAACATATAGATTGTCTAGAAAACAATTAAATGTTATCGCCAAGAATTTATAACTCTATCCATACGAGAGAAAGATGAATAGTTTATCATAAATTAGAAGTATTTTCAATAACCACTCTGTAATTTTAAAAATATATTCTGACAGTAAAAAAAATCCGAGGTTATACTTTTATGTGGATTAAAATTTTGCATATAAAACACATACTTACTGGAGTTTCATTCAACATTTTTTACATAGGAAAGCTTGGTTAACACTTTAGAAAAAATCAAAACAGTCATATTTAAAAAATAAACTGAAGAGTGGAAGAATACAAAATATTTTGATACAAAACCACCTTAAATAAGGTCAGACATAAAATTCCCAGTCTAGCCACTGATTAAGTGAATAAACGTTTTCAATGCCAGAGCGATGTAGCTTCCAGTTTTTGTTGGTGAAGGTATGTCCCTTTTAAGAGAAAGTTGTTGAAAAGTCTGTATATATATAGACACAGAAAATCATTTCAGTGTAGTTCCAGTTTTAGTGAAAATTTAAAAATGAATAAAAATTGTGAAGTGAAGATAAAAGAAATAGAAGAACAGGAAAATTGGGATGACGAACCTGATTCTCCGACGTACATACCAAATGTGGCAGCAAGGAATGTGATAAGACAGGTTCCGCCAAAGCTGTCAAAAGCTGCGAAGAAAAGATGGAGGTTGGCTGAACGAAAAAGGCTGAGTCAAATAGCCAGAGAAGGGAAAAATTAGGTAAATATAATTGTATAGTTGAGGAGATTTACCGTGGCAAGGTAGTCAATGATACATTTATGATGACTAACGCCACCTTACATCTCGTCAACTATATATTGATTTAATATTTTACGTCAAGTTTAAAAAATTGCATGTTGCATTAGAATTATTTCTGTAATGCATCAAATTCATCCTAGAGTCGTAAATATTAACAAAATTCTAAGAATATATCTGTTTTTTTAATTCTAAACCCTTCGAAAGTTTAAAAAATAAATTGGAATTTTACAACAGTAGTAGAATAGCGAGTCTTTAGATAAATTACAGTTCATGCATAGTACCGGAATAATTATTGTTGAGAGAGAAATAGAAATATTATGTTTTATGTGGTGAATTTTTACATCAAATTCAGACTAGAGTTAGAAAGATTATCAAAATTCTGGAAATATATCTGTTAAAATTGTATTATAAGATATTGCCATACCTCATACTTCAGCAAAAATATCAGTGACATCTTTAATAGAATGATTTTTTTTCATATTCTTTAGTATTGAAGAGTGTATATCTAAAATGTCATCTCAAAATTTCTTATTAGTGTGAGTGAATTATAACTTATCGCGTGTATTTTAAACCATAATAAAATCTCACATTTACTCCGCCTTTCCAGTAACATCTTTTGTTTTTATGACCCCATTTATTCACTGAAAAATGAAATGTTTGGTGTCTTCGATGCTATTGTTTCGAAACTACATTCCGACCGGAGGCGCTGGTAACTTGAATCAATTTAAAATATTTTCATAGGCCAGGCAAAGATGAGAATTTTGGAACAATAAAATGTTATCACGATGTTTTTAAATGAATATTTTTACAGAATTTTCTTGGCGTGAACGTGTACCATTTCACTTCTTTTTCCCGTTTTCTTGAATATTTGGAATAAATTGATAAGAAGGGAATGAAAAAAACAAAATATTAGCATGATGTTTTATGATTGTTTATGGAATTTTGTATTTGGTTGCCAGTTTCAGAAATATGTAATTGTTGCTCCAAAGCTAAGCGATTTAACTCCTCTAATTCCTTCTTCTATTTTTACATATTTGCTAGCTGTTTTTGCATATTTGCAACCTGTTCATCAATCGTTTCAATGAGTTGTTCCCGATTACTGCACTCATTAACGATTAAACTTAATTGATCGTCAAGTGCAGTTAACTCCACATCATTCTTAGTAAAAAATGCGAGACTCCTATAATTTTTTTCCTTTATATCTTTTAGATGTGGAGGAATCTGCTTCAATGAGGAGGGGGTGAAGGAGGACGAGGAGGAGGAGGACCGACCAACAGGATCAGACAAAAAAAAAGCTTCGATGTCTGAAGAACTCAAATCGATGATAGGCTATAAAAAATTCGGCAAAACTTTTTGCTTCTTAGGTGTAACTAACACGTTAGAATGTACGTTGACGCGTTTTGAAACCATGTTAAAAATAATATCTTGTTTCGAAGAACACTGTGTTTGAGAATGTGTTGAAAATTGAAGTGCGTCGTGCTTAAATACAATCTATGTAGACATAAAAAAACAAGTATATACTTTCAAAGGTTACTCGGGGAAAAATATGAGGTGAAACAAGTTTTTTGTTGTTACTTATTATACAATTGGTAACAAGACAAAAATTGACTGACCTTTAGTCATTGGTACTTTTTCGCTACCAATTAAATAGGTGGTAACGATTTAATCTGTAACTCTGAATAACAAGTAATCAAGTTAAAGTGGAGGGCAACAATCTCTGTAGACATAAAAAAACAAGTAAATACTTTCAAAAGATACTCAGGAAAAAATAATAGGTGAAACAAGTTTTTTTGTTGTTACTAAATGCACGGTAACGAGACAAAAGTTAACTGACCTTTATGGTCATTGGTGCTTTTCGCTGCCACATAAGTGGTAGCGATGTTTAAGTCTGTTAATATTGAAAACAAGTAATCAAGTGAAGGTTAAGGATAACAAGTTGAAACTGCAGTTTTTAAGATCACGTGATCATATTGGAGTTATATTAAAACCCGGTTGAAATAACAGAAGGTATCAGTAGTATTCACAGTGCTTAGAAGTAGTATCAAAGTGAGAAAGTGACAACAAATCAAAAGGTAAATATACTGTTATTTCAATGATATCAATTCCGTAAACAATATGTATTTCCAGTGAAAAATGGATATGCAAGCTACAAATAAACATCTTCTTTTAGAAGTAGAAGATAAATCGATTGTGAAACTGAATACATTAGCTAAGGATACTCCTTATAAATTACCACCGCTAGAATAGTGAACTCAAAATATGGAGAAGTAGTTTTAGTAGAGTAGAATGACAACGCAGTTTTTTTACCGGCACGATCCACGAAATTTTTGAAAGATTTTTTGGTAGAGTTGGGAAACGGGAAATATTCCCTAGTGTACATTGGACAAAAGGATACCGGTAAAGGAAATCCAGCGGAATTGTTTAAATTTGTGAATAGTAACCTATAATTATGTCAGATAAAATTTTACAGTACAAGAAAGTAAAGTATGGTTGCGTCATGTAAAGATTGCTATTGACTTATGCTCTGAAAAAATCCGTTCTAGTATATCTATTGGTAAAAAAAAGAAATGGTTAACCAAATTAGGTCATTTGAAATCTATATATATAAAATTAGAGATAATAGATAAGGAAAGCACAGATACAGTCAAGTGGGAAGATTTAATTTCAATATATAATAATAGAGTAACAACTGGAATAATAATAAACCTAAAACATTTAGATGCGGACGAATTTTTGATAGATTCTTTTAAATTATTTTATAGAAAAATGGTTGATGCTTTACAAAACTATAACTTAATTAAAGTAAATACAACATTCTGTGCAGAGTTTATGAAGCAAAATTTGAATAAAAACATAACAGATATAAAATACTTCCATACTGAGAATAGTGTTATAGATAATTCAACTAATATATATGAATGGTTCATGGATCGTGTAGTAGTCTTTATAGGAATTAAATTGTCAGAATTTCAAGAAAAAGATTCAGGATGGGCTTTAAAAAGAGTTGTATCACTATCAGTCAATATTAATAAATTAGAAATAGGAAACGGTTCATCTTTCATTTCATTACCACATTTTATAGCAAATAAAAAGGCTTGTATAAACGTACATAATTATAATGACGAAGCTTGTTTTTATTGGAGTATTGTAAGTGCTCTGTGTCCTGTTGAAAATAAAAATTCAAATCGTTTAACATCATATTCGCATTATAGTCAAGTATTGAAATTAGAAGGACTTGAAATTTCAATGCAATTTAATAAAATTCATCTTTTTGAAAAGATTAATAAACTATCTGTTAATGTTTACGGTTTGGAATTGATCGGGAAAAAGTATAACGTAATTCCATTACGTTTAACAAAAGACAAAAAAAACAAATCATATTAATTTATTATTAATTCAAAATATATACTTTCCTAAACTGAACGATTATGATGCTCCTGATCCATTAGACGATGAACGTATTAAAATAAAATACCAGTATTGCTGGATTAAAAATTTATCTAGGTTATTAAATGTACAATTAAATAAAGATGGTCATAAGAAGTTTATATGTGAAAAATGTTTAAATTATTTTTCTAATCAGGAAGTGTTGACTAATCATTCAAATTTATGTGAAAAAATCAATGATTCCAAAATAAACATTCCAAAAGAGAAAATTGTAAAATTCAAAATTTTTTCAAATAAACAACGAACACCTTTCGTTATTTATGCTGATTTTGAATGTAGTTTACAACCTCTTGAACATAATTTCCAGAAAACAACTGAATATCAAAAACATATTGCGTATAGCTGCGGATATTACGTTAAATGTGAATATGATAATTCTCTTTCATACTTTAACAGTTATCGTGGAATAGATTGTAAAGTTCATTTACGATAAGTTTGCAATAACAAAACATGACAGATGTTTTACATCGTTGCCACGTTGTAATTTTTTTCCAGTTGTTGGCATACAATTATGTTGATAAGTTGTTACTTGATAAAGACTTAGGCATTGCGACGCAGTGTTCGATACTCTTTTTTAAATAGTTATGAAAATAACTGATTTTATCTTACACAGTAAATAACAAACTATAAAGTGCGAATGAAAACGACAAACCAAAACAAGAAATTGATAAAGTTGTCTGATTTTGACAACATAGTCTTGCAACCCCGAACACGGCAGCCAACTTTTGGACCGTAATTTTCCCCGTTATATATATAATTATTCCATTTACACTTTGGATATTTAAATTTTGTTCAGTGGCTGCAATTGTTACTACAAATGTCAAAATTGCAAACTTATCGCAAATGAACTATATGCAATGGTTTGCGCATGAAATGGAAATATGTGCTGAAATAATTTATTCTAAATTTAAAAATATAATTCCTATGGATGAAAATAGAACAACAGTAAATGCTAAAATATGTCTATTTCTGAAACTGAATTTACAAATGTTGATATTATTGTTCGCGATCATAATCATTTCACAGGCGAGTTTAGAGGTTTTGCACATAAAATGTGCAACGTAAATTTTAGAAAAACAATTTGTGTCCCCACTAATTTTTATAATTTGAGTGGCTACGATAGTCTTTTCATTATAAGAGATCTTGCTAAACTAGGTAGAATTTCATTGTTACCAATCAATAAAGAAAAATATATTTCGTTTACTAATCATATGTCGAATAATATTAAATTCAGGTTTATAGATTCAATTCGCTTTCTGAATTCCTCACTTGATAGTTTGGTGAAAAATTTAGATGAGAAAAACTTGAACAATACAAAACGTGAATTCAGAGACTGCAGTGATGAACAGTTCAAACTTTTAACAAAAAAAGGAGTATTTTGCTATGACTATATAGATAAATTGGAAAAACTTGAAGAAACTGAATTACCCGAGCCAAATGAATTTTATAATAAACTCTGCGATGAAGAAATCACTGAGGAGCGATATAAACATGCTCAGAATGTATGGCAATTGTTTAATATTCAAAATTTAGGTCAATACTCTGATTTGTACCTGAAAACTGATATAATGCTTCTATCAGATGTATTTGAGAATTTTCGAAATATTGGGTATTCCACTAGCGGCTTAGATCCAGCTTGGTACTATACCATTCCTGGATATTCATGGGACTGTATGTTAAAATATACTAAGTGCGAATTAGAACTATTACAGGATGTTGATATGATACTGTTTGTTGAAAATGCAATCCAGGGAGGAATAAGTCAATGCTGCTGTCGATATTCCGAAGCTAACAATAAATATATGAGGGAATATGATAATTCGAAGCCGGACAAGTTTATACTTTATCTGGATATCAATGCACTGTACGGATGGGCAATGTGTCAACCACTGCCATATGGAAATTTTGAGTGGGTTGACACAAACATTAATGTTAGTGACATACCTGACGACAGTCCCGAAGGATACATTTTGGAAGTGGATTTGGATTATCCGGAGGATCTGCATGATATTCATAGAGATTTTCCTTTTTGTTCTGACCTTCGAGTAGCCAAAGGCTCCAAATTACCGAAACTGTTGACCACTCTGTATAACAAAAACAAATATATCATTCATTTTCGGGCTTTAAAACAAGCTCTAGCACATGGGTTGGTGTTGACAAAAATTCATAGGGTACTTAAATTCTCACAATCAACGTGGTTGAAACCTTATGTAGATTTAAATACAAGCTTTAGGGAAAAAGCTAAAAATGAATTCGAAAAAGGTTACTTTAAACTCAACGTAAATTCAATATATGGAAAAACAATGGAAAATATTAGAAAACATCGCATTGTTAAATTGGTTAGTCAATGGGAGGGAAGGTATGGAGCAAAAAACTTGATAGCTAGTCCAAAGTTTACTGGAAGAACTGTATTCGATGAAGAAAGTCAGTTAATGGCAATCGAATTGAAGAAAGCAGAACTTTATTTCAACAAACCCTTGTACATAGGAATGTCTATTTTAGATATTTCAAAAACTTGTATGTATGAGTTTCACTATGATAATGATATTTTCGAGGAAGTGATAAAACCTAACATTAACAGATTTGATACTAGCGAATATGGTGTTAATAATCCGTACAATATGCTACTTTTTTCAATAAAAAAGTCCCTGGTTTAATGAAAGATGAGGCAAATGGTAGAATAATTACTCATTTTGTAGGATTAAGATCTAAAATGTATAGTTATAAGATACAGGATTCAAAGTTGGCATTGAAAATAAAATTACATTCGATGACTACATCAACTGTTTAAGGGAAAACAAAGATAAAATTATTTCGCAACGTACAATTCGTTCATATGCTCATAATGTTTACAGCATAGAGCAAACAAAAGTGCGTTTGAATGGATTAAACGATAAGCGTTGTATATTACATGATTCAATCAATACTTTACCTTAGGGTCATTATAGTTTAAAGTAGTTATATGTACTTGTATGTATCAATAAACTTTATAAATAGATTTTAGTGTATGTATCAATAAACTTTATAAATATATTTTAGTGTATATATCAATAAAATTTATAAATATATTTCAGTGTTTTTTTCTCATTAGTATTCAAAACACATTCAGTATGGTTACATGTCCACAGAAAATGTATTTAGGTGGGAAAATAATTCATTTGACTAATAACATCTTCATAGTGGTTAGCATATCTCATGAATTGAACTTTGAACCATGTGTTAGAATATTCGGAAAGGATAATACTATTGAATTGACTGAAGTGGAATGGTATGAACTTCTATCTTCAATTCAAGCTGTAACAAATGACTATACCATATATGGAACAAATTTTGAATGGAAAATAGTGACCGATCATTCCAGTATTTATTTGGAATCTGATTGTATAATGGAATTATGGAAATTACATCCATTTATAACGTATAATTTGGAGCTACTGAAAAACCAACAATTTTATAGTTGTTTCAAAATTTTAAAACTTGGTGTGGATAGTGAGAACATTGTAAACTCAGCTCTCAACATAATGGACTCTGTGAAATATATAAATTGTGTAACATACAGCTTGGCTCTGGAAGTGATTTATAAATATCCTCATATGTTGAAGAATGAAGAAAGTAAGATTCAATAAAAATGTTCACATTCACTTATTGATCACCTGGGCTTTTGCTTACAAAAGCACCCGAAAATGCGAATTGAGATATCACGATGACTTGAGATTTCAACGTCGAATACAGGAAGCTGCTATTATTATTAATCCTATATTAGATGTAAGTCACAGAAATAAAGTATATCGACGGAAAAATAATTTAAATGAACTCTTCGTGTTTTTTTTTCAATGAAACAAAAGTATAACGTATACGTTTTTTATTCAAAATTATTACAATTCATACAATACTATTTTTATTTATCCATGATTGAGAGTTCATTCCAAGCCACTTAACTAATAACTGATCACCTTTTTTTCTCAACACTTTTTCAATTAGAAAAACATCCGGATATTTCACTTTTTGTAGCTCTTCTGAATAGAATGCCCCTCGAATTTCTTCTTTTTTCTCATCTTCCAAAATGTAAGTAGTGGGATTGGTGAGTTTAACAGATTTAATCTTGAAAACCTCAGTAGTCCAGTTGGGAGTGTATCCTTTTTTAAACACATGTCGATATTTGCTGATACGAACATGATCACCTTTTCTATATTTTGCTGGTTTGGGATCAATGGTTTTGATGTTGTTGAATACAACAATATATTTGGCATTTTTATCATTCATTTTACTGGGTATTTCACCCGTTGTAGAGTGTTGCAACGTTAAACGCCCCTGGCTAGAGCACTCTCCTCAGGGAGTGGAATTCGGCACCAATTAAATTATTTTATCGGCTATCACTGGGATGGGGTGTACAAAGAATATTAAATTGGACGCCACCAGCTTTTTATCGAGACGAAAACAAAGAAAAACGAAAGCAAAAGGTGGAAAGCTGGAAACACCTTGTAAAATTTAACGTTAACTTAAATAAAAAATCAAATCAAATTATTTATTCCTGAACCCGTTTATCCAATTTAATAATTATTGAATAATCAATACAAAGAATGAAAACAATAATTATTTATTGAAATTTAAAAATTCAACATAAATTGGATATTAAAAAAACCAAACGAGGAGAACACAAGTTATAATAACACGCCAAATTCAAATCTTATAAACGCTAAAGATAAGACGAAGGAACTTATCTTAAAGGGCTGGGATGTTTGCAGCTCTTAGCGATGGCGGTGATGACTCCAACGGCGCAGGAACAGGAACAGGAACGAAAACTTGACGGTACTTGCCGGAAACTTGAGTGCCGAACTTGAGGGGAATCTTGAGGGCTGCAGAGCTGCGGAAAAAAGAAAAACAGGGATAAGGAACTAGAAAAAAAACATTAGGGAAGGAACGAATAAATAGAACAGATTAGGTAAAAAGGAGCTTATGCTATAGCGCATACAAAACCCGAACTCCACGTGTTAAAATGCAACTTAACAGTGATCTGTTTTATTCTATTCGTTTTGTTCCTTAAATATACAAAAAATGCAAATTATCAAATAAGCAATAAACATAAATAAGCTGTAAGCACTACACAAGAAAATAACCTGAGGGAAAATACAAGAATTAACTTACCAACCAGACGATATAAATTGTTCACCAACAAATTAAAATTAAAATATTTTGGACTGTTGCCTTTATGGTGGCAGTTAGAGGAAAGAAAGAGTTCCAATCGACAATTTAAAATTTCGAATATCGAAAGACAAAAATGGAAGGGGAATTCGATAAAAATGAATGTTTTAGTTTGGAGTGGCTACTGCGACAAGAAAACGGCATGTTTAGAAATATATTAGAAATTTAGGAGGAAGTAACTAATGAGCCACAAAAATTAACTAAATAAAATAGTTTAAAAACAAAAAACGTAACAAGCTGAACAGCATGTTACAGTGTCTGGTATTGTTATATTTTGCAGCAATTTCTGGAAGAATATTTAACCATTTATAAGAACCTTCCATACTAAATCGCTTCCATAATAGTGTTTTCAACGTTCGAATTACTCTTTCTGCAATACTAGCCTTGAGATTTGAAAATGTACTTAGTGATTGATATTGTATGTTTGCATTAATCGTTGAAATTCTTTGTTGTAAAATTCAGTTCCATTATCGGTTTGTATATTAGCAGGTGTGGTCTTCATTTTACTTAGTATAATTCTCATAGCATTTGTAATTTCTTTTCCTGTTTTCCTCTTGACAGGTTCCACCCAAACATATTTACTAAATGCATTGATTACAACTAAAATATAATTATATCCCTTGTTTTCTTTGGCATGTGGTGACATAATGGCCAAGTCTGCCTGTATCAAATCGTATAGACCCTTCACAATAACGTGTCGTCTTCTGTAATTTATTCGAGCTGTAATTCTTGTACTACTTGTGCTTTAGACATTTTTCACCAATGGACACTGTAACAATAGTTCAATGCAGATAGTAGCTGGCGTTCCTAATTTAAACTTAATTATATCTCCTCTTATAATATTTTTGGTAGATAGTTGATTGAATTTAGATTCAATATCATTTATTAGCACCACTCCACTCCGTCTGCTGTATAATGTGATACACTTTCAATTATGCAAGAAAATGGAAATTTGAAAGCAATATCCCCATTATCTAGTACATAGTATTCTTCATTCAAACTTTGTTTCTTCTCACCTCGCAAACGAACTAGACATTTAACATGACAATCAAATGAGTCGCAAATATAAAAAGGAGCAGTTAGTTCAGCCGGACTCAAATAATGTTCATTGAACTTGTTGAGAGGCATGTTTGAAATAAAACTAACACTGAATAAATGTGTATTTATACACTTTTTTCTAGAGGAACTTGAATAACAAATTGAACATAACAATCACTTCTCATCGACCCTTGGGAATGTAGTTCAAACTCTATTCTATCTCCTTTAGTTACAATTTGATTTTCTAGTAACTGATTAATGGTGTTGTTATGATTTTTATATGAAACAAATAAAGGTGATGGATAGGATTGAATACTTTCAACCTTTCCGGTTATCGGAAAAGTGTACACAGTGGTTAAATCATCTAATACATAATTAGTTTTACTTAAATTTGGGTTGTTTTTTCCATGAATGTAAAGTATACATTTACTATGACACTTAGATGGTTGACATATGTAAAATGGAACATCTTGAGGTTTACTTTCGTCGACAGTAAGAAAATGTTGATTAAACTTGTTGATAGGCATGATGTAAACTGAGCAGTTGCGGGGTAAATGCTCCATTTATAGGATTATTTTTCCTTCACGTAATTCTTCTATAATCGAAACTATTTCGTTATTATGAGCAAAACTACCTGCATTCTTTGAACTCAAAAGTAATTTCAATCTTTCAACTATTTCATTGTAGTCATCAAAATATTTGTAGTCTACGGGCTTTGACGAATATTTCATCATTGTCATTCCCTTTCCCCTCCTTGCCATATTTCTAGTAATTACATTTCTCAGCATAGCGGAAGTTTGCGTACCAGATCTTGCTCTTACAGATGGCTTAAGTTTCGGTTTTATAATGAAAAGATAATTATCTTTGATATCATTGGCAAATTTCTTAATAGGCAAGTCAGTATCATAATTTCGATGGATATTTATAATATCCACGTAATTGTCAATATCTTTCTGATTCTGTAATGTAGGATTTTTCAAAAACAGTAAATCGTACAGACCTACAGTACCAGGGTATTTAATATTTTTAACTGAAATATTTGCACCTTCAAAATCTACTTCAGAATCTCCGATATAAAACTTTTCTTTGATAGGATCGTGAAATAAACCCAAATCATGATCATATTTGCCATTTACGTCACGTACGATTCCTTCAATATACTCTCGAGGCAGAGGACTTTTGAATTGATCAAAATATTCGCGATACACCTCAGCATTGGATAAAGTTTGATAAAATTGAGAAAGGGTATCATCAATGAATTGGTCGTCGCGACTCTTATCAATCTCATCATCATTATGATGGATTTGAGATTGAAACACTTCTTTGGGTGCCGGTATCATATTCTCTAGCTGAGTGCTATTGAATAGTGGTCGAGCAGGGGGAGTAGTTAGATACGCTAATTTATTGTATTTGGTGATTTGCGATTTAGGTGTTATAGGTCACATTGATTTTCTTTCTTCTTTAATAGATTGTTGAATTGGTTCCTTTAAAGCGGACACCAATTCCTCAAGTGGTCGCGTAATTGGTTGGTATGATTGTTCTAACTGAGATTGAGATTGAACTATATCCCTTTTCAAACTCTTATATTTTTCTTCAAAGCCTGGCATGCCTTTACGAGTTGTTTCGCTAATTGTGTCTCCATGGTTACTACAAGGTGTATGTTCCCATCAATACTATTTATATACTAACAAAAATGTCAAACCCTTTTCTATATCGACCAGACGTCATTGTACAATCTTTATCAATTGTGAGAAATCCAAATTTATCTTGCCAACAAAACGAACATAAATTTTTCAAATCTTGAAATGACATATCAACGTTAACGTGATCATCATAAATGTGTTTCAAATTGGTCATATCTTGTTGAAAGACTATTAAGAGATTTGCATTATCTCTAATTAGCTGTTTGGGTATTGCCGAATATGTTTGACATAAATAGAAGCAGTCTGTGTATTTGTGTCGACCAAAACAAAAATAACTTTGCATTATGTTCTGATTACATGTAGCAACATCGTCAAAAATTATTATAGAATTATCTTTAATTAAGTCTGGAGAAATAACATCTTCTGCATTATCATATTCTTCATAGCCAATCTCTTTTATGGGTTGAATTAGATTTCTTAGATAAGTATATTTTGGTTGCTGTAGACTTTTCGAGTAAACATACACATTTTCAAATCTCAAACCATTAGGATGATCAATTAACGATAACATAACATTTGTTTTTCCACATCCACTAGGACCAATAATTAGCCCTCTTTTCGAATCTCCTCCAAACATTGCACCATGTTTTCCAATTTGTTTCACCACTCCATCATCATAATTTTTAATGGGTAGTGAAAGTTGTTGTTTATGAATCTTCATGTTGACTGATGGTATATAAGCACATGTCACTATATATAAGAACTTAGAATGAAACAAACCAGAAAAGTAGGAAGAGGTTTCATTAATACTCTCATCAACAAGCTTCCTGTTCAACTGCATCTACCTGGGTACGAATTTTGTGGTCCTGGTACTCGGTTAGAGGAGAGACTACGACAAGGAGACTTGGGAATTATTCCTTTGGATCAAGCGTGCAAAGAGCACGACATTGCTTATTCTCAAAATAAAGATTTGAGTAAGCGACATCTGGCAGAGAAGATTTTAGAAAACAAAGCTTGGGAAAGAGTAAAGGCGAAAGACGCTAAAACAGGTGAAAAAGCGGCTGCTTGGTTTGTTACTACAGCTATGAAAGCTAAGCGTAAAATTGGAATGGGAATGAAAAAAAGAGAGTTGGGAAAAAACGTACCATTCGAACTCCAAAAAAGGGTGGTTTCTCACCCTTACTGTTACCATTACTAGGAGCATTAGGAGCTATTAGGGGCGGTGCAGCTGGAATTGCAAAAGCAGTGAATGATGCTGAAGCCAATCGTGAACAACTAACTGAACAACAAAGACATAACGCAGCAATGGAGCAAGCGGTAAAAGTAGCTCAAGGTTTCTATCTACGACCCTATAAAGTATTTGGTTTGAAAAAAAAGTTTGGAATCCAAAAAAATTTCGCTGAGCTTACCACGTCATGCGATGACAAATATTGAGCTAGAAGAGTATGCAAAATATATCCCTAATTTTCGTGGTGTTTTCATGCGGGATACGTTACCTAGTAAAATAAAAATATATGAGTCAGGTATAGTCAATCTTGATGGTACAAGTGGAAGTGGAACTCACTGGACTGCTTACACTAAACATGACAAGCATGTGATTTATTTTGATAGTTACGGTAATTTACCCCCTCCATTAGAATTAGTTAGATATTTTAAGAGTGATGGGTCGGTTGATATAAACTATAATTATGATGTGCTACAATCATTTAATTCACATCAGTGCGGTCAATATTGTCTACGGTTTTTATTTAGTCACTCAGTTGGATCATTATGTCATATACATTTACTTTGAGTGGAGAATCATCAGTTTTAAGTGATGATTTTAATCCCCCCATTTATTTAGACGAAAATGCTGACTATGAAATAGGTTTAGCAAATTTTGATAGTTTTAATAGTATTAGTAACGTACATGAGCAAAATAACGTGTTGGTGTGGGGTGATCATGATGAATATAAATTTGATATTCCTGTTGGAGCATACGAAATTAATGGTATAATACAAATTATTGAACGGGAACTGATTCAGACTGGAGTTAGTATTCGTCTTAAAGCAGATCCACGAACATCAACACTTACAATTAAAAGTAGTGTTTGGATTAATTTTGACATTGATAATTCTATAGGTCATCTTTTGGGATTTCCCAGACGAAAACTAAGTCCAAATGTAATTCATACTTCTAAAAGTGTCAACATTTTACAAGTGAATACCATTTGTATTGACTGTAACATTGCGGTTGGTTCTTTCCTCAATGGAAAACCAGTTCACATTATTCATCAATTTTTCCCACAAGTTCCAAATGGGTATAAAATAGTGGAACAACCACTAACAATACTCTATTATCCAGTAAACATCAAAACTATCAACAACATTACTGTGAGAATTCTCAATCAGGTTGGAACTTTGATCAATTTTCGCAAAGAAACTATAACGGTTCGACTACATCTGCGAAGAATAGAATAATGGTTTGGCGGTTTTCGGAACATCCATATCAACCATATAAAAGGCAATTCAAACGTCGAAAAAACCGAGCAACACTGGTGACTGATCGGTTAACATCAGAAAATCGTAAATTTTTACAGTCTGTTGGATTTCAAGTTTTAGTATAATGGAAATGTTACACGTTTCGGGTGAAACATTTATTGATAATACCATTGAAGATTATCAGTTCCATACCTACCAACCTTATACTTCTAGTAATTTAAATTATAATGATGAAATCAGAATTCCTATTCAAGATTTGGATGCATACACACTACCATGTAATAGTTATCTTTATTTAGAAGGTAAAATCTTGACTGATCAAGACAAAGTACCCACAAAATTTCAACTTATCAACAATGGTATTGCTTATTTGTTTCGAGAACTACCATATGAATTGAATGGTGTTGTAATAGATTCTGTTAGAAATGTAGGTTTGGTTTCCACAATAAAAAATTATTTGTCGCTCACTGACAATGAGAGTAAATTACTGCAAAACGGAGGATGGTTTCCCAAAGATGGTAAGATTCTTGTTGATGGCAATGGAAACTTTAATGTTTGCATACCGTTGAAAGTATGGTGTGGATTATTCGAGGATTTTCGCAAAATTGTACTTAATATGAGACAGGAGTTGGTGTTAATTCGCGATAAAGATGATATAGATGCGGTTATCGCGAACGATAATAGCGAAAAGTCGAAAATTCAAATAAATAAATTATCTTGGAATTTTTCTCATATAATACCTAACTTACGAGAACAACTTCGTTTAAATAAAATTATTCAAGGCAATGTCGATCTTCCTAACAAGTTTCGGAGTTGGGAAATAATCGAATATCCCACTTTAGAGTAGAGTAGAGTGGGAAGCTCGACCACCGCTTGGTTCGTTTTTTGAACATTTTGGACATTTCGTTTTTACTGTATCAGGATGTACACATCCAAAACAAAACAATTTCCTAGGAACTTTACAGTTATAAAACATATGACCTGCTTGTTTGCAATTCCAGCAAGTCCAGGTAGAAGATACTACAGATATATTTTTCCGTGGCTGTTTAAAATAAGAATCATCATTAAAAGAGGTACTAGATATACTTAGATCTGGTTCAAGTAAATATTGACTATTCTTATGAGTAGAGGTAAACTGTTGGTCCCAAGTTAATGTTTCCTCCAGTCGTTTACATTTTTCGGTCAAAATATCAACAGTATCAATATCAATCAAAGCTAAAGGTTGTGCATAATGAGGTAAAAGATTTCTACGAATAATACGAATTATGGCACTTTCACTTGGTTTGTCATCAAGACGGTTGAACAAACCACACATGGCGTTAATATACAAGGTAACTCGTTCATGTTGACCTTGTTTTCTAGCTTTGATTTCCTCAAGTAAATCATCTTGGTAGTTATACGGTAAGAAATCGGATTTTAATTTAGTCACTAATTGTTCCCAACTTTGAACTTTGCATCTGTTAATAAGATACCAATTAAAAGCCTGATCACTAAATAAATCAGCTGAGCTAGAAAACAATTCAGCATCTGTGATACCTCTCGAAAGTTTGCGGCAATTTACGCGTTCTAAAAATCCAAGTACTGATTCTTTGGAATAAATTCCTGAGAATCTTATCCCCCATTTATGTACCGGTACAGGTTTAGAAAAAGAAAAACTTTGACTGGTGTTTACTGGAGTCGATTGTCTGTCTGAATCGATAACATTGATTTTACTATCTAATTCACCTTCTAAACAAAATATTTCTGTTGTTAAATGTTTCTTTACTTGCTCTTGTTCGTCCTCCTCGCAAGTTAAACGAGGGGTACGTTGAGTGAGGTGAGTTAGACGGCAAGTCAACCTTCGGTACTCGACATCCGAAGAAGTTCCAACAAAATCTTTAACCTTCTTCTTCAAGTCGGCAAAAGAAATCTTAATACCTGTAATTTCGGTAGTAAATGGAAGTTCAACATATGAGATTGAACTCCTCATAGATACTTCCTGTGTTACAACCCCGCGCTGTATTTTCTTCTTCTCTGTAACCAGTGAAGGTATTTCTAAACCACGATAAGAAAGTTCGTAATCCAATTCATGAGATAAAAGATAATCAACATTTAATTTGAAAATTCGGGACATTTTATTATACGTTAATTTACGGTATTAAAAATATAAGATTAAAGAGAAAAAACGAGTACTGTTGATATTGACGGAAAAGAAAATATTATAGGTACGATACGTGAAGATATAAGATAAAGATATATAGATATGTGAGATAATGATAATAAAATAGATATTACCAACTTAAACGTGAAAGATAAATAATACGATAAATGAAAGATATACGATAATAATAAGATGATTGCTTCTTACTTCAACTACTGTCCAAACTTCCAAGTTTCAAGATTTATCGATATAAAGCAGATGTGTAAAACGGGCCCCACACGTTCGGGTGCCAATTTGTTACGTAACGATAAGGTAATGCCAATTTGCAACGCCTCCAACAATGTTGGGCGACAATTTGCAACGGCTACTCATTTTAGAGAGCACCTCAGGTGTAGATTCTGAGACCAAACTAGTACAAATTCAGAGAGTAGTCTTACCGGTTCTCGGGTAATTCTACTTGAAATTTATTTTAATTAAGATAAGTTAATTATGAAACAAGTTACTGAAATTATTAAAAGAAAAATTATTTAAGAAAGGTAAGTGGGCGCCACCCTGAATTATACTAGCTTATTTGTTACTCACGTCAGCATTATAACGCCAAACCCTGTAAGATTGGAAGGGAAAATAAACTTTATGAACAACGTTATTAAATTCACAAGTTGTATATTGACTTTGAAAACAAACAATTAAGTAAAGGAAAAAAATGACTGGTTTTTATTGGCGGTTGTTGAAGAGTTGAAAAATCTCTAGGTGGTACTTTCCTGGAGTGATAGAGATGGAGTCCTCGTTGAAGTACAGGTAACAGGTAAAGTTCTGAAGTCCCATGTAAAATGTCCCAGGTAAAGTTTCGGGTCCAGGTAAAATGGAACAATACTAGTATCAGGAACAAATTTACCCAATTTAACAAAATCCAGGATGTCTGAAGGATATTACAATGATTAAAGATTACAATGTCAAAGAAAATCATTTAACAACGTGGTTCATACATCCTGTATTTTAGATAAAAGAAATAATAAAAAAAAACGATAAAATCCAATAACCGATTCTATACCGGTAAACTCAGAAGTATTTTAAATATGTATATATTTTAAAAAGGTTTGAAATATATTCAAAGAGAATATGAAAAAAATCTGAAAGAACAAAAAAAACATAATCATATCGATATATATTCCTGGCACTGGAACGACATTGCTACATAATAAAATATGAAAGTGGAACTGCTAAGAAAGAATAGTTAACAGACATTTGAGAGAAATAACTTACCATTCACATGAATGCACTTTTTAAAGATAAGATACGATAATGGAAATTTTTGCTTCAATGGCACATGTTCACAGGAAAGAAGAATGAAACCCTTTTGCCACTGTTTAAATACACGAAATAATGTGAAAGATAACATACTTACGTCTCATGTTCATGTCACGCTCATACGCTTTGACCATGAAAGGAATTTACATTTCAGTAGTGAATTCTTGATTCATATTTAATTAATAATTGGTAGAAGAAGAGATAAGAGAGAGTTCGAAGTTTGAATATCAAAATAGCAGTGGCTATTTTCACGACAGGCGGACCTCGATCGGCCCGTATAGAAACGTTGATTTCGACTCTCGTCCACAGCAAATATATTCAGCCTTGAAACATTTCTCGGTGTTGGGTATGAGAAAGGACTGGCTATTCGCCGCCCATACGATAATTTATTATTAATTAACTGGAGGAAAGTAAAGTGAACGAAATTAACGTTACATAATCTTTGAATAAACTAGGATTTTCCGCAAAACGTTTTTCTAAATTACGAAATCTATTTTTTGTCATGGAATAGGAATTACCTAACTTTGATTGTTCATTTGAACTTTTTAAAGGCAAATCTACCTGAAAGAAACCATTTTCTAGAATTTTTATAATATTTGTGAAGATATTTCAGCTAACTCTTCATCAAGACTAAGAGTTTTATTTTTTGAGGAAATTTCTATTATTTCCCATAACTTTTGCAACAAATTATCAGTATCAGAGCTTTGAAGGGAGAAACAATTATTATTTGAACTATCACCTCGTAAAACATATGAAATAGCTTCTTTAGGAATACGTCTACCTACTATATAAACTAGTGTCAAGAAATTTTTTTGATTTTTCATTATATTAACATTTATCAGATTATAATAAATATCAGCTCCTAATAACATGTCAATTTGAGAAGGAATGTGGAAATTAGGATCTGTTAATTTCACATTTGAAGGAATTAAAACTTTTTCTCTACGCAATGAAAATTGAGGCAATTTTTTTGTAATTTTCTTGAGAGCAAAATAATTTATGTTAAAACTAAAATTACTTGCAATATTAGATTGAACATTAATATTTACCATTTTATTCGAATTCGTAACTATACCATCAACCCCATTTATTGGAATAACTTTTGATTGTGGAATAAGTTGGAGAATTTCTGTCAAGGTTTCTGAGATTAATGATCTTTCACTTGAATAGCTTTGTTTTCTGAATTATGCACGGTAACAAGTGCAGTTGCTAAGAGTGCTTCTTCATAAGAGGATAAAGTGGACAAAGTAATACCATCATTTTGACTTGACGAGGGATTTTCTAATTGTTGATTTCAAGGATTTCTATTGAAGTTTTTACTGGAATTAGGAATGTGTGAATTGTCAATACCATTTTGTAATGGTCTATGAACATTTGAACCAATCTGTGAATTTCTAGGATAATCTAAACTGCTTTGTGAATTCCTAAGAGACTATACAAAACTATTAGACTGAGTGTTATTATCAAAGGTAGAACTACTTTGACTAAAGTTGTTTGAATTTTGGAAATTAGAATTTCTCTGCCTATTTTGACTAATATTATTAGTATTCTGCAAATTTCTATGAAACCTTTTCAGACTTGAAAGATTTAAATTAGAGTTATCGAAGTCTCCATATTTAAGAAGCAATTTACCTCATTTGCTTTTAGCAGTAATTTTGTGAGATTGTTAAACAATCAAAGAATATGGATGAAATCTAGAAGTACCTAGTGAAAATTGGATAATAATGTTAAATCAGTACAGTGACTCTGACTGGTTTGAAAATTTTAGGATGTCTAAAACCTCGTTCATGTTATTATATGATATATTTAGACCGAGTTTAAACCCGAAACACAATTTTTTTAAATCTAGGGAACATCTTTCAGTAGAGAAGCAGGTTGCTGTGTGTGTATATATAAGTTATGCAGATATAGTGAATATAGAGTTGTGGGCTCTGTATTCGGCATACATAAATCGACAGTGAAAAAATGTGTATATAATGTAAGAAATGCCATAATAAAGAACATGATGAGAAAATATGTATTTATGCCGAATGAAGTTGAAGCAGAAGAAATATCACATTTTGAGAGTGTAACAAAAATTCCAATGTTGTTAGGTGCCATAGATGGGAGCCACATACCCATCACAGCACCTAGAGATGGGTATCGGGACTATGTCAAAAGAAAGGGTTGGCTATCTTCCAACATGCAAGCTGTTGTAGACCATAAGTGCAGGTAAGGTGAAGAATTGTATATTGTAGAAGTATTTTATTATAGTTCATTTTCATTTATTCATTATAAACATTTAAATACAGTAATTTTACAATTTACTTCATTTCATTTAATATTTTTCAACTCAGCCCGTGCCTAGACAAAAATTTGTCAGTTTTGCACTGGACTAAGTTTTAAGATATCTTTTTCATTGTATAGGTAATAAAAGGTTGGTGTTTTCAACTTTAGTTTTTTGCTGTAGGGTAAAGCAGAGAAAGCATAACACTCAACGGAGAATAATTAATTATTGTCGTACATAGAAACATTGATGCTATAATTTATCGATTTATTGATAATGCCATTTAAGACATTATATCCATAAACAATTGTAAGTGAGTAGTTATATAGTTTCTTATATATTTTTTAAATTTAAATAGTTTGGGTTCTGTTTTAATACCAATTGGGATTAGGTTATAAAATTTTTGGACCGAAGAAAAAAAGCGATCTTTGAGTTACAGTTTTTTTGAAGTACGGGACATGTAGATCCATATTTGCTAAAGAACGTGTTAATTTGTTGTCTTTGTAGTTAAATTTGTTGGGATTGTTATATACGTTTAGAATGCAGCTATAGATATAAAGTGTCTTAATACTAAATATTTCAATTTCCTCATATAGTATAGTCTTGCTTTTTTAAATATAATTCTAAGTAAGGTTTTTTGAACTGTCTAAAATCTTAAGTGTTGTATAAAAAGTCCCACCCCATGCAATAATGCAATATCTTAAAACCGATTCTGCAAGCGAGTTATAAATTATTTTCAACTTTTTTTCGGAGAGAATATCCCTCAAGGTGTAAAATTTGTGCATTAATGCTCTTAATCGCTTACTAACGTGGGTAATATGTTCAGACCATCGCATATGTTGATCGACATAAACACCCAGGTATTTTATAGAGGAGATTTTATCTATTTTTGAACAATTACAATTTTTATCTAATGTACATTGGGGTTCAAGTAATTGTATAGTAAGTTTAGTTGGTTGATCGACAGTTGTAGGACTGAAAGTGTTATATTTTGTTTTCTTTGATATTTAGTGTCAGTTTATTGAAATTAAGCCACACGCTAATATTTTTTAAGTTATTTTCTGCATTTGTTTTAACATTCTCCCAATTTTTACCAATAAAGATTATGGCAGTGTCATCGGCATAGCTAATTAGGTGTCCATTAAAGTTATTTATTTTTGTAATATTATTTAGATATATAATAAAAAGCAATGGTCCTAACACCGTGCCCTGTGGAACACCGATTTTTATTTTGGATTCTGAACTTAATTCAGTACCTATTTTTACTCGCTGAACTCTATCTTTTAAGTAATCTGATATGAGTTTTAACGCAATTCCCCTGACACCATAATTATTTAACTTATCTAAAAGGATTTCATGAGACTCCGTGTCGAAAGCCTTGGCTAGGTCGAGAAAAATTGCAATGCACTTTAAAGACTCATCCAAAGCTCTCACCGTACTCTCCACCAAATATATCACCGCATTTTCAGTGCTTGAGTTCTATATGAATCCATATTGTTTTTTAGTTATAATGTTATTTAAGTTAAAGAATTCAAGCAGTCTTTCTTTTAACGCCATCTCAAATATTTTTGCAAAATTGCTTATTAAGGAGATGGGCCTGTAATTATTAACATTACTTGCATCTTCCGATTTATAAATAGGTGTCACCAATGATTCTTTCCATTGCAGAGGTATTTTCCACTCTGGAAACATAGATTTATTATATGTGCTAATGGCTCTGAGATAAGCAGATGAATACTTTTTATAGTTTTTACCTGTATTTTATCTGGGCCAGGTGCACAATTGTTTTTTAACTTTGATATTAGTATGATTATCTCCATATTATCTACTGGTTTTAGGAAAATACTTGACTGGACTTTATCATTGATTGTAAATTTGTCAGGTAAGGCAACCGGAGGTATTTTATTTGCCATTTCCGTTCCGATGTTGGAAAAAAATTTGTTAAATATATTGGCTTTCTCTTTATTATTATTTACTGGCATTTTATTGTTATTAAAAATAGTTGTGTTTTCAATACTTTTAGATTTTTGGGGACTACCTGAAATATCATGGAAAGTTATACCACATTTTTTTTGTGTCATTACCTGCTTCATTTATTTTTTTTAGTAAAGCATTTGGTTTATTTCTGTACGTTTTATATTCTTGCTGAGATTCGGTTGAAAAATGCTTATTTAGTTTTTTTTTAAGATAATCTCTTTGTTTAATCGACATTATTAATCCAGCTGTTATCCAAGGCTTAATTTTTAATGTTTTCTTATCTTTAGTTCCAATTTTAGTAGATGCTTTTATTATAGTTAAAAAATTTTCAATGAAATGAATATTAAATACATGATTGTCGGGGATCCAGCCTACCCACTTTTGGACTGGATATCAAAGGGTTATTCGCGAGCATGCCCACCCCAAGAAGAGTCTTTCAATGTTTATTTAAATTCTGGGCGTGTAGTAGTCGAATGGGCTTTTGGCAGACTCAAAGCACGATTCAGAATTTTACAAAAGCGAATGGATATCTTTTATAAATTTATCCCAAAAATAGTGGTTGCTTACTGTTGCATTTTGCACAATTTTATAGAAGATGGGAAAGATTCATTTATTTAGCAATGGCTTAATGATGTGGAACCTGCTGAAGTACTTTTGCCACAACCTAGGCAACCTGTTGTTCCACAAGCAGCTGAAAGTGCTGTAGAAGTTCGGAGAATGTTTTGTAATTATTTAGCTGAGAATGTAGCATTGCGTTAAATATTGTATATTTATTTTTTGGTTAAGGGTTTTTAACATTAAAATAAATTATTAAAAAACAAACTTTCATTTCTATATAGTTAACAAAAAATAATACCTCTTTTGTAACCAAAAATATACTATGTGAATAAAAATGACATTCTTCAATGTAAGGATAAAAAAAAGTTTGCCTCTGTTAACAAATTATTTCTTTATTAATTGTAGAGAAAAACTGTCATCAATATGTCACTTGTAAAAAGAATATTACTTTTACAGATTTAACATTATTAAAAACTATGAAAAATTAAGGTGGTTTTTCTCTCCAATTTTTAAAGACTGTTACGGAGGCAAACTTTGTATCCTTAAAATTTTACATTGGAGAATGTAAGGTTTATCCACATACCTACAAAATGATGAACAAAAAGAGTTTTGTCGTTTGTTATTTATGAAAAAATGGTTAAAACGTGAATCCCTGAAACAAGTTTTTAAATGTAATAATTTTTGTCTACAACTATTAAAAAACAAAACATTCTAAATAAAAAATTGTTAACAATATAACAAATAAACTTATGATCAACAGTCTTGTGGTTGTTTAACTAAAATAGTACTAAAAAAACCAAATAACCATCCTAAACACGTATGTGCCTGTATACAACTAATGTGAAAAATATAAATAATACTTTTATACTCTAAAACTAAAATCACCATTCTGTTGACTGTTACTTCCTAAATAACAATCAAAATGTGTTGAGACCTTAGAAGTTATAGGTCTGACAGGTCAGAATCAAGGAAATCTGCTGAACCTGCATCTTCTGAAGATTCACTTTGTGCAGGGGTTTCATTTTGTTGGGACTTCAAATTAGTTAAAACATTAATTCATTCATGAGTTAGCCTTTCTTGTGATTTTAGTTGCAACTTTACCAACTTCACATCCCAATCCCTCTGTTTTTTCATTTCTTTTGCCATAAATTGTTCATGATCTTTTGTCATTTTATCACTTATTTCCTGCCAATTTTTTTCATAGCTGCAAAATTTTGCAGTAGAACGTTGCTTGTATATCGGCCCCCCAGATGCCTTATTTTTTTCTTCAGCACCTGCAATACAACATAGATCCGTTATAAGTAATTTTTATTGGTAATATATTATGTTGTTAAATAAAATAGGCAGATTGTTTAAAAATATTCAGATAAGCATTTTGATGCATTTTTAAAAGTATAGTGCAAGTAAGATTTAAGATTTTTTAATGTATGGCACTTTCTATTGAGTCTTTCCAATATAAATAAGAAATTTTTTAGAAAAATAGAGTATAGCATTTTTTCAATTGACTTTCTTTAAAAGTAAAACTGTTTTATTTCTTTCATGCATCATAGTTCTTCATATATACACTATAATTCTTCAAATGATTGCTTAAAAAACGTAATACATAAATTGACATAAATAAATACCTTGTTTGGAAGTTCTTGGTAGGTTTTCAAGATTGTCAATAACATTGGCTTCTAAGGCTTCTTCTATAATTTCTTCGCTCTGGCTACTCAAAGGAGCGATTTCCTCAACAATAACATTTGGATCTACCTCATAAGCCTCGGAAACGGTAGGTATATCTAATTCATCCATTTCTAGTGTATCAACCCCATCTAAATTACTTTCAACTGCAGGTCTGGTACCAAATAATAAATCTAGCTGGTCGTAAAATGGGATATCAGTCCTTCCAACACCACTTGGGGCATTATCTTTTTTACAATTAATGTAGGATCATTTAAGTTTTCTTAAACGAATTTTCATTTGCTCATGTGATGTATGGATTCCTCTTCTTTCTAGTTTTTTTTTTTCGATCCCCTTGTATATATCAATATGCCGATATTTGTTTGTATCCATTAACTTATTAATTTTTATTTCAGTCGCAATCTCTAACATTACTCTGGTTTACTTTTCACTCCAATTTGTTCCCCGTTTTTTGCGACCACTTTTAATATTATTTTTTGGATCCATTTGTTAGGATTATGTGGTACTATTTTTTAAGTATTTATTACAATCAGTTTTTTAGGTTATTTTGACCCGATCTTACGTGACATCTGACGTATTTTTACTCTGTGCTTTTAGCTAGCCGTCACTTTGGTCCACGAATACTAATGTGCCGTGTTTACACCGTTAAAAATTAAATTTGTACTACCCTAGATGAGATGGATCAAATTCGAGTACCAAATTTTACTCCTTGGGTGTTTACACCGAAAGTGAAGTACGCGTGACGTCATTTAGACCTCGGACTAAAAATTTGGTACGCCCAGTGTAAACGCACTTACTCTTTTCTTGCAATAAGGATAAAATTACACAATATTTTTCTTCTACTATTTCTCTGTCTAAAGTTTGATCTTCATCTAAACATTCTATTTGATCTTGTATTGAATTGTAACTATCGAATTCTTTAGTTAAAAGATCTGATTTTGTTTTAAAAAATGTTATTTTGTTTTCTGTCATAGAATTTATTTCAAACCAATTCTCGATTCTAGTAATTTTACCTCTTTCAATGGCTCTCTTTTTAATTATAGCATCCATATTTATATCTATTGAAAATATTAAATCTTAATCAATAGGAATCCCAGTTATTAACTAATTAATTCACTACAAAGAAATATTTAATCTGCCTTTGATTACTGTTTGAAAGAAAATAAAAGATTATTCAAACTAGAAACTGTCTTTCAACCATGTAAATGAAATTAGAATTTATTCATTAAACTGAAATGTTTATCTTACCTTTATCAAAGAGAAACTTCAACTTTGACAACAAACGCTTGTAACGGAATGGAACTGGAATAACTCATCGTCCCATCTCCAACCTTTTTACGGGAATGGACTCGTCAATACAAGTGGAACTCTTCCAAGACTGAAAACGGAATCTTTCACTTCACTTTTCTAGTTTCCTCCAAAATCCGGCTCGAATTAGGACCAAAATGATCTTTTTGATAACAGTCAAAGAGGTACATTGACTTATCTATACCTCAGAAATAATTTCCATAGGTCGTGAAATAAAATCCAATGTAATTTTCAAAGATAACTGTATTATAAACTCTTCTTCGAAGGACCAGCGGGTTTCAATCCACATATAATTACATTATTTGAGATAAAAATTCTTCTAAATTTGCAAAAATCATGCAGATGAATATCAAATAAAAAAAAATCAATTATGATTGATGTTTCTACGTAAAATAATATTTAAACAACAAACTTTTTCACAACGACGCAACGCGGATTCGTTTTTATTTTTGAT
Source organism: Lochmaea crataegi (assembly GCA_947563755.1). Lineage (NCBI taxonomy): Eukaryota > Metazoa > Arthropoda > Insecta > Coleoptera > Chrysomelidae > Lochmaea > Lochmaea crataegi. The sequence continues at coordinate 1,390,165 of OX387435.1, forward strand.
GTTTGACTGATGAAAGAAAAGGTAAGGTAATAAATGCAGGAAATATTAAAACATGTTTGAAAGAATTTCAAACATACTCCCCCCATTGAAGCTTCTTCGCTTCAATAAAAAAGGATAATAAAAAAATTCGTATCAACGCAAATATTAAATTGAATACCTAACATAAACGTAACATTTAACAACTCAGAAATTATCTTTTTAACTACTCTTCTTTTGGCAAAGGACATAGTTTTGTAATATTTTTTATATAAGTTCCAGATTGCGTTTTAATTTTAACTTAACGAATTATACCATCTTTACTACGAATAATTTCAACAATTCTAGCAATGGGCCATTCTAACGGACGCGAAATTTCTTCCTTGAGCAATACAAGATCATTTTCCTTTAAATTCGGATGAGGAATGAGCCATTTTGGTCTATTTTGCAATTGGTTCAAATATTCCTTTGTCCAAAAATCCTCACAAAATTTTAACGACCACTTTGATGCTCAAACTTATATATATGACAAAGGCAGTAATATAGACTCCATGTATATAGATAAAAAAACGTCTTTTCGAAAAGTATTTCCAAACGAATGCATTATGGTTCTATCTGCAATGGGTGCTGCATTCGCCATCCTCTTGACATATTACTGATTTATATAATATACAATAACAGTATCCTTCAAGTTTTCTTCAAACCTCGAGTAGTTCCAGACTCAACTGTTATTTCGTATATTAAATTTTTAGGAGGAGGATTAATTGACGGTATAACCAAGTTTTTTTGAAACACTAGGAGGAAATTCTGATGATAGCTTCCGCCGATGATCCACTTTTGAAATATTTGTGTTGCCTCCTATACCCATCCCTCAATGAATGTCCTAGTTTTTCCCATAACGTGTTACATTGAAAAATATACCGGAATAAATACTTTTCTATTTGTGAACCGAGATTGATGGGGTCTGAGTAATTGGCCTAATAATCACAAAATTTGGTATGGGTACGCACCAGAGTGAGTTGTATTTTAATATCTAGGTGATGAATACGCAGGTTTATAGCTGGGTTGCCAAGATTATAAACGATTAACGTGAAGACGAGATGCAATTGATTTCATGTAAAAATGCATATTCTATATGGTTTCTTTCTCAGAAATCTGTCTAATCATCGTTAATATTACTGATAGTATTTTTAAAACGGATACTTTAATCCTAGATTCATAGATAAGCTCATACAGTGATGGATATCATCCATTCACGATCATACCGAACGGGCCTAAAATTATTTCAAAATTACGATATCCACCAATCAGTGGTACTGAGCAAAACGATTTGGTGGAAGAGTGTTGCTGGTGACCAAAGTCAACGTGGTTTGAAACGGTTAATTGGGTAGAATTTCGCTGTCTTCCTTATAGGGATAATTTCATACGTTTCTGAAATTGGTAGGAAATATTAGAGATATTGTTAGTGGATATTTTTCCTTCAAATTTCTCCAAGAGGATTTATTACACTACGTTGTATGGCAACCAGAGATATCGACCTGTCAGCCATTACTGCCGGTATGTAACATCTCCCTTTTTCTGTGTAATTTAAATGTTCATTTGTAATCATAGTATTTAGATTAAAGATAAAATTAGCATTATTATCACCTAAGGTAAATTGAGTTGTTTATTTCATTAAATTAAAAATTCATGTAAGAAACAAAAAAAAGAAGGGTGATTAAAAAAAATTATATATATCTATATTACATCAGTCGAGACTATTTAATTAGTATCGTGAACAATCTCATCGCTAGAAATTATATGGTTCTAATATCCTTTCAATTGGTAGGATACGGTCTCAAAACACTTCTGGAGCTGACTTCAAGTTTTCCATCAATTATTTAAAGCCCCGACATCCTTGACCAGGAAGGGTATGTTATTTTTCAATCAGTTTTTTTTGTCTGCATGTACTTTGCAACTGTGAATATTTTATGATCAACAACTACAAAAAAAATTATAACTACAAATTAAATTATTGGAAATACGACGTTGCAAGACTTAGTCATTTATAGAATGATTCTGGTACATATAGGTACTTAAAAACTTTGTAGGCAATAATATTTATTCAAAAAAAATAATAGTTCAGATTGTTCCATACTCTATTTATGGGTATGACTCTATTTTTTTTCTTGTTATGTTGAAGGTATTCATTGAGGTTTATATTTTAGGGCTTTCTCTTCGCGCTCTTTTCCTTCCTTGGTACGACCTGTCCTACAGTACCATATTGTGAAAACGGCACATAGTTTGGAAATTTTGATGCTGTCTGGAAAGCTGTGGAAATTGTAGATTATTTTACTGGAATTAGATATTCAACTTTATTTGCAACACCAAAGGACACGCAAGTTATAAATAGTTGTTTCATTTCTTTTTTTTTGTGTTTCGTTTATATAATGAATTGATTATAATAGTTGCTGAGATTAACGTATTAGTTTCGAGTGTTACCACTTGCAACAGTTGCTAGCGCCTCATTATTTTATGTATATACAAATATTAGCCATATATATTTACGCTTCACTTTCATCATCAAGTACACAGTATTGCGCTTGAGCTCTCGCGATCGCAGATTTGACCCATATCGTTTAGGGCGCTTCCTGTTAAAGGTGTTTTTAGTTTTAAATCTGTAAAGTTGGAAATGATACTTTGACGCCATAAGAATTGCATGTTCGTATCAGAGTTTCATCTTATAATTGAATGGGTGAGATTAAAAACAGTATAAGTCCGAAAACATTATTTTGAGTAAATCGAAAAAATTGTTTCGCGTCTTAACGACTTGTTTTAGAGCTTTGACATGTACAGAGTGATTATAGATCTTATTGTCACCCATTATTTCGCGTTAAAAAACTGTGGAAAAAAACATTAAATTTTGCGTAATATAAAAAACTAAGCCATGGACTTGTACTGTTATTTCACTCAACTACAAAAAATTGCAAAATAAGTTGTTGAATTTTATATTTTTAACATTTTCCACTTTAACATAATACTGTATTTGCTGAAGAAAAATAAACATTCTTGAATAGAAAAAACATGAAACTAAAGGAACCGAACATTTTCAGTTTTCAGCTTCTTGGCTACTTGTCTTCCACGACGTGATATGATAGTAGAACTCTAGTTTTTCTCCAGTAATATACTGCATGACTTTCTTTATATCAATAACTTTTTTGATGTTTATTGGTATTGGTTCATGATAAGCCTGTTCTACTGGAAGAAGCGGACTTGTCTTATTTGGCTTTAGAAGTTTGAAAGTGGATAAAACTAGGCCATCGATGTAGTCCCAAGTTGTCACGTAACCGGGAGTGTCACTTTCGTACAAAAATTGTCTGTAATTTGATACAGTAAAGGTTTCTTTTCTTGGAGGGTTGCTACCACGTACGGAAATCGAGCAAGTTTTTTTGTAATTTTCGGGCCACCAATTTTTAAAGTCAAGAATATCATGATGGCGAATCTCTTTCACTGTGAACGGTGTTTTTTTTCTTGCGGAAATTATCATTGTTTCATATTCTTCAGGAATGTAAATTCTGTCATGTTTCTTAACCAACCTCTCAATCGTACCAAAGTCTCTATCGCACGGAAGAAAGGAGTGACCACGGACCGGAAAATAGTGATATATTTTTTAAATCGTTTTGTTTCCTGTAATGCAAGCAAAAATCGAACCATGGTATTATTACGGTTTTGCCCGGGACAACCGTCAGAAAAAAGATGCATCTCTGTTACTTCATTAGGAATATGATTCAGTACATAATCATAAAGAAACGAGCAAACTTCGTTTGGACCTTTTAGGGCTTGGCCTTCATGATAAGTATAAAAGTGTCCGGTGTAGGTCTTAAGATTGTGTATCTCGAAGGCATATACCCAAAGTTGTCTGTAATAAAAGATCTCCTGAACTGGAATGTGTGGTAAAGGTAGATTTTGAATATAATCAAATGAAATTCCCATAACTTCAGGCCGATCTTGGCACATAAGCTCTACTTCTTTCGTTTTAGCATAACATTTTTTAGCGCGTCTTTTGTGAACCATTAGTTCGGCCACAGCTACGCGCTTGGCCGTGTCATTGAGATTTTTGTCTTTAATTCTTGCATTCAACCTTTCGCATTCAGAGCAAACATCAACTTGACATCTTCCGAATTTAAGTCCATAGTTTTCATTAAAGTATTTTAAAAAGAACTCATACTTCACCAATCTCAGTGCGTCCGGATGTTTTTTTATAAAAAGGTCATGCATTACTTTAACATTTAAATCTTCATCTAAATACCGGTAGATTTTATTCGAATAGTGGGTGGTTTTCACAGGAAATGCTTCAATATGGTCTCTCATTTTAGCAATCCAGTCAGCCTGAATAGCACGAGGTCTGTTATGATGCAGGCCTCGTAAATCTCTTGGCGATCGTCCTGCGAGAAGCAGGGTGTTTAAACGCTGAACTCGAAAATGTGATACAGCATACAGGCTCATGAACGCTTGTTTGCATACTGGTATTCGATTGTTATGATGCATTACGAATTAAACAAAATGTGTTCCTCTCTGCATAGCACTTTCAGCGACCCTCTTTCTTCGCCTTTCTATAGGTTTTATTTCCATAAGTCCTTGCAGGAACGTATCTTGTACATTTTTGGATTTATCCGTGTATAACTTTGATAATATTTGGACTTTATCTTGGTCACTTAGACTATCCATGCATTTCCGTTTACATCTAAAATTTATTATTTCATATTAAAATACTTAAAAATAGATTTTGTAGGGACACTTACGTGCATGGAGGTCCAACTTGTTTTCCTGGAACTGTTACACCTTTCATTGTAACATATTCACGACCTTCTTGTCTCGCTATTTTCCGTTTATTTACTTTCCAATCGCTTAAGTTTATTTTTCTTCTTCTACTACCACTAGTAGTAGCTTCGTCTGCAGAACTAGTACTACTATTGTCAGACATTTTTAATTTACAAATCTAAACCGTTTAATCAAGACAGTTCAAAAATCAAGCAACAGAAACTAACCGTAATACAGATATTCGCTCTTTGGCTACAATGTAAACACTGCGACGCGACGTAATGGATTCGACCGGGCACGCGCCTCAGTCGTTGGGATTAAAAACAGTACAAGTCCCGGACTTGTACTGTTGTTCTGCTCACCGCTGATAAGACCTTGCTCCCACATCGCAGCAGGCAATGCTTAGCGTACGGTTTTTAGACTCATTCGATGCGGAAGGGAATTTCAAAATGATTGGCTATCTCAACTCAAAATGTCAAATTTTGGACTTATACTGTTGTTAATCTCACCGATTCAATTAATATTAGGTTTCTGTTATTGGAATACGTATATTATAATGTATCTAAACTTCATGTTAATAGATGAAATTATTTAGATTCAACTTCTTATTTTTTTATGCAGATTCCCTTTGGCTATACAGATTTAGGCTAAATCTGGATAACGTTGACTTTAGTTATGGAGTTCTTATCGTTGGTAAATCGCGAATTAAAATAAATTGCCTTTTGGGTATTTGGTATTAGATTTATCTGGCGCCTGGGTTTCACTATATTTCGTTCGTTGACATTCGTTACGGACCCCCCCAATTCACCTACTTGAGTTACGGGAAAGTACCCAATTGCCCAACATCGGCACGTAGTCGGCTCGTTGGCAAGCTTAAAGGTATTATACGTTACTCCGATTTTCGGAGGTAATAAACGCCTTTGCTCCAGTTCCTACACCAATGGTATAATTTCATAGCCTTATCAATATAACTCTTCAAAAATTCTATCAATACCAATACATAAGAAATAATTTCATAAACCGTTTTAAAACATGCAAAAGAATAATATTTTTTAAATAATATTAAACAATTCCTAATCGTCTTCAATGTGTTTTTTTTATTGCAGATACTTGGCCACAGGAAACAGCTACAGAATGGGTGATCGGACAGTCTCTAACATTGTGCGAGAAGTATCTCAAGCAATTTGGAAACTGATGCAACCATCAGAAGAAAAGTGGAAATCAGTCGCAGTTGGTTTTGAAAGAAAATGGCAATTCCTGTATTGCATTGGAGCCATTGACGGTAAACATGTGGTGATTAAAAAGCCTGCAAAAAGTGGATCATCTTATTTCAACTATAAACATATGTTCTCAATTGTGCTATTGGCTATCGTCGACTCAAATTATAAATTCATCACAATTGATGTAGGGTCGCAAGGAAGATTTAGTGATGGAAACGTTTTCAGTACAAGCGTTGTAGCAAATGGAATGCTGAAGCATACTTTACATCTTACAGCACCTACTGTACTGCCTCCACTTGTGGACCCAATACCTTATGTGTTTGTAGGAGATGAGGCGTTCCCATTATCTGAGAATATGATGCGACCTTATCCTAAACGAATTGTTACTTACAGTTATGAAAATAAAGTCTTCAATTACCGACTATCGCGAGCGCGCCAAACGGTTGAATGCGCTTTCGGTATACTTGCTTCGCGTTTTCGAGTTTTCCGAACGCCTTTTGAGATCAAAGTAGAAAGTGTCATTGATGTTGTTAAGGCAGCTTGTGTATTGCACAATTATTTAAGGCATTATTCAGTACCTGAAAGTGAAGACGACGGAAAAGAAGATATGCCACAAGATCAGAAGCGGCCACTGCAATCAACTAATACTCGCAGTGCACAAAAAGCTTTTTACTAATTATTCTAACTCTGCAGGAGACGCACCTTGGCAGAGGGAAAGTGTTGCTAGAGGGAAGTACTGAGATATATACAATGTACAATCAATAAATAAACTTACCAGTTTTTATATTGATTTCTTTAGCGAGTTCCTTCCATATTTCAGTTTTTAGTTTTGTCCTCATGTAGTCTACATGACTTGTATCGTAAAAAACTTGTCGAATCCGCACAGCTTCGATTAATTTTTTTTCCATGGTTTTAAAAACACACGCCGTGAGCCGTGGAGAAAAACTGCGGCAACTACACTGTGTTCCACAGGGTCACTTTGCACCAAAACTGCGTCACGTCACGCTGCAAAGAAATATGCGCATGTTATATTCTTTATTAGGTTCACAAAAACTCGCCGTGACTAGTGCCGCGTCTCATTTTGCGGCGGGCCTCACAGTCGCTGTTCGGTATTAGCGAGAATACTGCTGCTGGTTCATGGATAAGTTGGTGTGTTCAACGATAAGATTTACTATTTCATCTGTGAAAAAACATGACCATATATCCAGAATACTCGATGCATTGCGTGATGGGCCTTTTGAGCCTGGAAGGTGAGTGATTAAATTTTTTGCCCTTGTTTTAACTTTCCTGTTGGACTTGGGGTGTTTGTTCCATTTGGTCAGCTTGTCTTTGCTAGTAAAAAAAGGATCGTTGCACTTGGCTCTTTTATTAGGATTAGAATGTTGATATATAACGGCAGGTTCAATGATTTCTGGATCTAAATCTTGCTCCGACTCAGAATCTTCCTCGCACTCTTCTAGACGGTCTTCCTCGTCGATCTCATCCTCGTCATCTGGAACAGTATGTTCGCTGTCTTCAGCTTCTACTGCAACCTCTGCAGTCGTTCCTGCTCTTTTTCGTAATTCATCTCTGAAACAAAGGATATTTCGCCAAGCTTTTTTATACAAAATAATTAAAATAACGGATATTTTCTTTTATATTTTAAATAGTAGCGTCACTACTAACATCCGTCTAGGATACCAAACTGGGTATAAATTCAATAAAATGACTTTCCTCACAAATATCAGTTAATTATTAGTAAATTCCAAAACAAAGAATAAATTAGTGAGCTATTTTCCCAAAATTTATTAAAAAAACTTACCTGCTACAACAACTGAAATAATATCGTCAATACTACACGCGTCACAGTGACGGAAATCGTTAAAAATGCAAATAAACACTTCGCGTTCACACACCGAGTCGAAATGAAGATACCTAGCTGCACGAACACTATAACTGCATTCTTTTTACCAGCCGACTGTCTCACTTGTATGAATAATTAAGACAAAGTGAGCTGAGATGGCTGAGATGAAGTAAGATAAATTGAGGCAAATTTATATCTAAAAATAATGCATGACAGTCACAGATCTTAGATCACAATTATAACCTCTAATGTTTGTACACACATTTTTATTTTCAACAGGCAATGGTTCCTGAAAGTGCCATAAATGTTGTAGTAAGTATATCTTAAATTGTAATTAACCCTTTTTTTCTCTCGACTAACTTCGATCTAAATTGTAGAGTTATGTTTGTGATGAAGATTCAGATATTGAGTGGTGGCTATCAAGCAGTTCTTCTGATGAACGAGAACCTGAAGAATTGCTTCCAAATCGGAGAAAAATAGTGAGAATGGGAAATTTTATGAAAACTGTATCTGCATACAGGACAACATCAGACATTTGTATAGGTAATTAATATGCATTCAATATCTATTTCAGCCGTAATTTTCTATTGTGCCACATATGCAAAGTAACTAAATATGTGAGTAAGTTTATTAGTTTAATCACTGAATTTGTTTTTCAGAACAGCTAGAAACAGCAAATATATTGTCTAAAGCAACTTTTGGACGAGAAAAGGTGTCAGCAAGAAAAGCGTTTTTGATGACAGTTTGGTATCTTGCAAATCAAGAAACATATAGGCAATTGAGTGATCGTGTTAATGTTACGGAAAGTACTGCCTGGACGCTGATTCTCATCCAATGAATGAAGTTGATAGAAGTGATCGTTCTATCGGGGAGTAGGGAGTGTTCCTTATTCTCTCGGCACTTCAGAAACTTATTCTTGACCGAGGGAATAAATCCAACATTGTTGTCATGTCTATACGTCTGTTTACACCTACTAGTAGTTGTAATATTAAAATTATTAGTTCCAAAGTACGAACTTTAAAGGGTTTTTTTATTCAATAACGTTTCTTGTAGTTGGTATTATAGCAACAATGTCAATGTTTGTTTAAGGATTGTTTGGTATTATTCACAGATTATAAAAAAAAGTATTATTTTGTTAGTAAAAATGGAGAGAAAAATGTCTAATAATGTGACTCAAAAAGACATTTTAGTGAATTTTTTAAAAGAAAATGAGCAATTGCAAACTGGTCGTTTCACTACCGATTTTACATTTAAAAAGGCTCAAGCAATGTGGCAAGAAGTATCAGAAACTTTAAATAGTGTACCAAATGGAGCCCAAAAAGAGTGGCGACAATGGAGAAAAGTAAGAATTTGATACCTACCACAGACATAACTAAGCATAGCTTAACACATATACTGCCCTGTGACCCATATATGTAGTTCATACCAATGAGCTAATGCCTAATACGTTAATTTCATGTAGTTTGGCCCACATTTGATTCAAATATTATTGTAACATGGGACTTGTGAAAACCCTATAGAGTCAGTAGACCCGGCAAATGTTGAATACTTAAGTTATCTTATAAATTATTGTAGACTTGGCAAGATGAAAAAACATGCAAAAACCAAAGCAGCCGAAGGAAAAAAACATGCTCTAGGTACAGGGGGGGGGAGCACCTGCATCTGTCCTTTCCAAAATAGATAAAGAGATATTGGAGTTAATGAATCCCATACAAGTGGAAGGATTGAACATAGAAGAGGCACCTCTTATATTCCATTTCAATGTATGTACTTATATCTACAAAATTTAGGAAATGAAAATTACAAATGGTTGTGTACAATTTTTTACAAATGTACTTATCTGCCTGACAAATTGCAATATTCAGATCATAACTGATATTTTTTGTAAAAATCGAGTTGTTTTTTCATTCACATCCTTTGTCGCTTAAAATAAAATAAGTAATCAAAGACCATATATCTGCAATTTTTGGATGGATTTTCTAGATGATCTTTAACAATTAATTACTTAAATCTTTGATTTTGGGTTTGCTTCCTTTCTGCTAAAAGCCATCCAATTATGATCTGCAATCAACACACCACCCATGAAAAATTAAAGATAAATGAGGATTTAATTATTAAAGTTTACAAAAGTTTGGTCCACTCTATCCAGTCATGTAAATCAATCACTCTGCTTTAAAATGTACACTGTTATGCTACAAAAGTTTCTCTCTGTATAGATTAATAAAATAAAGAGAAAGACTTGAAGTTTATAATATTTGTTTTAGGATGCTATAGAAACATATGGTGCAGAGGCTACTGAAACTGTGGAAGTAGTATCAGAGGTAAATTTATTTAATTTTAGTAACCTCAAATGCCTTAAAGAATTTTATAAATATGTTTCATTTAAATATTACAAAGTATAAAGCACAAAGTGTTGACACCTCATGGTATGCATGTACAGGGAAAATGTGCATTTATTTTGACAGAGTTAAAAAATATGTGGTGGGGTAGGTAACATGGCATTTCCGACACCTGTATTTTAGTTTGTTTTTGAATTAAGACATTTGGAAAATAGATTGTGAAATTCATAATTTAGGCCATGTACAATAATTGAACATGATAGTGTAGTTTGGCAGTTTTCATATCAGTGTAGAGCTCGAGTGATATTAGACATAGTATAAATATTGTAACAAACTGTATCTATTAGTTTTTATTTTATGTTTTTCAGGAAAATCCACAAATTTTAGGGTCAAGTAAAAAAAATGTTGACCATGATTACATAGAAAAAAGTAATAAAACCCCAAAAAGAAAAAAAAATACAAAAACAACAAGATTACAAAATTCGTTGGAACTATCCAATGGCCTGCTAACTTCTATAGAACACAGAAATGCAATATTAGAGAATTATTATAGAGAATAAACGGAATACATGAAATCAACAACAATTTTAAATATGAAAATGTTAGAATCACTTTCAGAAATTAAAAATATTTTAAATAATCATTTCAAATGAACTACCCCTATTGAGTCACCACAATCAAATAGTTTTTTAATCCCTGTTTTGTAAAGGTTATTAAGTAGGTACATGCTTGTATTTTTAGAATTCTTCACATTTTTTTTAATTTTCAGTTGTAAGTAAAACGGCACTTGAACTCTATTTAAGTACAAGTATTACATCCGATACTTGAAAGTTCAAGTTCAACTTTCCTTGGGTACTTACAGTAAAGTAAATAGTTGAAGTACTTCTGGTTCTCAGTACTGTAGCTCTGTTCAACATATTTTCATGTGTTTTTGTCAATCACTAATAGCATAATTACTGTTTTTCTCTATGAATACATTTATGAGGTTTTACTTTTGCTTAAGAAATATTTGTTTTTATAAAATGTTATTTTGTTTATTGTTCTAAGAGATATTTAATAAAAAATATTATCAAGGATGGGTGACTTTTTTTTCAAAGGGGAAACACTAGATATCACGAGATTTTCTTTTATACTAAATAAATTGAGAAGTTCAGTACTTAAATCTGCCGTTAACTTAATATACACCCCATTTTATTCTAAACCTTTCAATTTTCCCCTGAAGATGCCAATTTGGTTGAATAGAGCATAATACAGTAACAAGTGCTGATCTATCTCTCGAAACTGAGCAAGAATGTAGTTACCAAACTGTATAAAAAAAATAGCAGTCAGTCTAGGTGAAAACTAGTGATTTGAGTGTAATAAAGGTTCACGTCCAGAATTTTGATATAAAAAAACATTACAATTCATTAAAAAAATAAAATAGTTTATTATTATTAAAAAAAATTACATACTGTTTACTGATTAAAATAGTTAACAGCCAATTGCTGCTGAATTTCACGAGATGCTTGTAAGTCTGGATTATTTGCAACTTCATGTGCTGCTTCATTTTCTTGAATTATGTACATTCCATAATCTTCCTCATCATAATCAATTTGAGGTTCTAGAATATTTCTTGTAATACAAATATTGTGTAACACGCAACAAGCTTTAATAATTCTTGCAGCTTTTTCTGGGCTATAATGGAGCACTCTATGTTTTAGTAAACACCTCCACCTACTTTTAAGTTCCCCATTACATCTTTCAATAATACTCCTAATACTTTTTAAGTGATTATTGAATCTATCTTGAGGAGTACCTGGTTCAGTATGTCTTAGTGGAGTTAGTAACCAAGGTCTTAGTGGATATCCTTAAAAAATGAAATTCATACTTAGTCAACAGTGAATTAGATTTATAATGATAAAATAGTACCAGAGTCTCCCAATAAAAAAAATAAATTTTCGTGATTCTCTCTATAAATTCTTTCCATTAGTTTGGACATATTGCTCTGCCTCCAAATGTATGCATCGTGAGTGCTTCCAGGAAAACGTTCAACCACATTCATTATTTTCAAGTTTTATCACAAATCTAAAAATTTCAATACTCAAAATCCAATATCATTTAACATATCTTTAATTTCATACCAACTGAACATTTAAGGAATGGTAGCTTTTTCTATTAATGTAAATGTGCTCATTTTTGTTTGGAGCAACAATCGCTACATGGGTACAATCTATGCAGCCAATCACACCAGGTAATTGATGCTTTCTGCAAAACCTAAAATCAACATCAAGTTTTTAAAATTCCTACCACAACACAAAAAAACTTCATTATAATTAATTTTGTACCCACCTAGTTCTCAGATCTTGTAGTTCTTCTATATTTTGTGGAAAACGAATCCATTGGTTTGAAATATTATCATCATTTAATGCCATTGTAACTTCATTTATACAACGGCTCACACTGGACTGACTAATGGCAGAAAAAATGTTTTTTCCTGTTATTTTTTGGTAACTGCCATGGGCATAAAAGATTAGAGCCACAAGAACCTATGTATAAATGTTCTGCATTAGTAAAATTATACATCTGTGAGTAAAAATTGTATATAAGTACCTTTGTTTGAATTTCCAAACTAGAATATGTTTGTCACTGCTCTAGATAAGGGGTGAGCATATTAATAATTTCCCGTGTCACAACTTTGTTTGCTCGGAATAAACCGATAAATTGTTGATCAGTCATCGTAACAAAAGGATCGACGGCTTGGTACAATTGTCTTGCTGGCGCTAGCACCTCTTCTTCAGCTTCTATTAGGTCGCCAAAAATCTGATTGATTAGCAATGCTTCCCGTTCGTCCATTTTTTAGATTAAAAGGAATAAAAAAACTACAACTACTAAAATGTCTATGAAAGTATGAAAGCAAGGTAATAAATAAAAAAACTTAAAACTTAACCACAAAATAAAATGAAAAGTGATTCATAGCAAAAAATTAACTGCGCATGTGATTCTCTTGAAATGTTCAATTCTCTCGCTTCAAAGCAGTAGAATAAAAATGGCCGAATACTACTATTATCTTGTAGGAAGGGAATGAGACTCGATCGGTTGAGAATGCGGAATCTAAAATATCAGTAGAAAGATGGCGGATATTCTCCTAGGAACGATCACTTTCACTGGATGAGAATCAGCGTCCTGGAGTGTTATCCGAAAAGTCATTGATTATTTAGTCACTATAAGTGCAAGCACAATTAAATGGCCTTATGGAAGGGAAGCGACTATAATAGAGAAACAGTTTCAAGCAAGGCAAGGAATGAAGAGGATCGTAGGAGCAAGGTAGTCGTAGGTAGTTTTGAGAAAAAGTAAAATGAAAGTTCAGGGACATAGAAAAATATAAAGATATAAAAAATTTTGTTTTAAATATGCATAGAAGTTATTGTAGATATGTTTTCAATTGGTTATTGGTTCAGAAACTAATATATATAATTTACGGATATAGTGAAAATAGTTTTTTCTACAACTGCTATGAAAAGTGACGTATTTCTCATACCTTACTTAATTTCAAAACCAAATATTGCTCATACTGTGAGAAATATTACTTCTCACGGCACTTTGTCCACGCCACATACATTTATATGGAGAATCAAATAAAATGGACAAAAACTTAGTAGGCTTATGTCATCTTTAAATACCTACTTAGATGTCACAAAACTGTCAGATTAATCAATATAACGGAGAATTTGGTGAAAAGAAATGACGTTCCGGATTTGACCATACAAAATTGTACAAATTTCACCTATAATTTTAAATAAAATCATTCAACAGTATAGAGATGGGATACTTTAGTGTTATTTTTGTTTTACTAACCATAAAAATGAATATTAAGTTACTTTACTTGTATTCTTTAAATTTGTGCAGTTGTAGAAAAAGTATAGTGTGCAACATGTGGGGAAAGTACGTTTCTCACTTGTGTGTTTGCGGCAAACTTCCACACTCGTGAGAAAAGTTTAACTTTCCCCCCTTGTTGCACAAAATACTATTTTGCCTCTGATTTCCGTACTTAACACATTTGTGCTTTATATAACGTTTATAGAGATATTATTATTTAGTCATAAGCAGATGATAAAATCAGATACAAACACAAACACTTTGGTTGTTTGAACATTTATTGAAAAAATATACGTGATAAAGTGCAAATTCTCTTTTAAATCATTTAAATTAACATTTTTATTTTAGTAACGATATCAAATCCTTTTTTTTGTGATACCGGCAACCTAGCATCATACCTTTTAGATAATTCTACTGGCGACCAGTTACTTTTTTTTCTTCCAACTCTACGCCTTGATGTAACATCAATTTACAAAAAGTTTGAGTCAGAAAGGCAGTATTTGTATTGAATTATAAAAGGTTTGTCTTTCTGAAATCTTAACCACTTAATGCTTAGCCAGTTCACTTTTTCATTGTCGGTATTTTGGGTCGTGTTTAATTGTACGGTGCATACGTTCTAAAAAAATGAATAAGGTGGTAAATAAACAACCTGTTGAGATCAAATGAATGCATAAGTCAAAGTAAAACTGCACTAAGAGTTTTAACAGGCATCCTTACGGGACATTGTCGCCTGAATGGGCACCTGAAAAAGCTCAAAATAGTGGAGGAAGAAGAATGTAGATTCTGTGGTATGGAAGAAGAAACCTCCATCCACATACTTGCGAACTGCACAGCAATTCAGAATCCTAGGGCACAACACCTCGGAGATTACTGGATAGAAGAGGGACATTTACCTAAGTTAAAGCCTGCAGATATCCTAAAATTCCTCCGGGAAATAGGACTGAAGGAGCTACTAGTCTCTGAGACTTTCCTCAGGAACTAAGTAGAAGTAAGGGGGCACAATAGATCTTTTAGGTCTCAGTGAATGTCACCCCAATCTACATACATACAAATAAATGTAAAGATAGAACATTTAGGGATTATACTTACCAAAATGCATATTCGTATTTAATCCACTCTTAAGTCGATAACAGTAGGGGAAATATGGGGAATACCGACCACTCAAGGAAAATAATTAATATATAACAAACTAGCTGGAATTTGAAATTTATTTTGTGCAAAATTTAACAAAGTACAATTACATAGATATTAAACAAAAAAAAAAATTTATTCCAAAGACATTACAAAATGAAAATGATCGGTATTACACTACATATTCGGGTAATATCGACCATACTTGGACCATACAAAAACTTAAAAAAATATCTCTTATTGACAAAATATCAATGGAACAAAGATGTCAAACATGCATGGTAACTTTTAACATATAACATGAAAGCTGTGTGAGTGATTTATGGCTGACAAAAATGACAAATATACTCTTGGGTGATCTCCACGCCTGCACATTCGGCATGTGATGATTTTCCACAAGGGCAGGTCACCCACCACTCATTGTCCTTGCCGAATTTCTCGCATACGATGCAATGGTCCGTGGCCTCTTCCAAATGCCTCTGTTTTCTATTTGGCTTGTCCTTGTTTTTCTCTGGTTCGTCATCTCTTACTAATTTTCGTTTTGTTCCTTTTGATTTCGCCAGTTCCATTTTTTAATTTTTGCGTCTTCTTTTTTCTCTAATTCTTCTTTATTTGTCACATTCAGAATGTGTTTTCTTGCCCTTTTTCTAGCTGGACCCTAAAAACCGTGGAAAAGGCTGAAGGTCTTCAAATGACACCTTCACTCTCACGCTTTTTTCTAAGTCATTATCACTATCCTGATCTGTATAGTAAACTATACTAGCATCTGATTCGCTATCGGTATCAAAATCGTTTGACATTTTATTGAGAGTTTTTTTGTCCCGAAATTCGCGATGGACCAGCTTCTGCCAAGTATTTGTTCGATATGTTTTCCTTGACAGTATCTTTGATCATTTTTGTCATTTTATTTGCTTTTTATCCTTAGTTCCTACGTCTTTTCCCACAGTATCCCCTTTGTTTTTGTTGTCATCTTGTCTTTGCGGCTCCTCTCCCTCTATCACGGTTTCTTCAATAATGATAAATTCTTCCTCATTTATTACATCTCTGTTAATTGGAAAAATCCCTGTTGCCTCAAATCCTTTTACACCCTTTTCAATTGTCGCTGTCTTGTTGTAGGCCTTTTTGAACAGCTCGGCAATATCCGACTGGTCAATTTTTTGATTTAAGAAAGGAATCACACTCGCGATTGTATGCGATTTTCAATGGTCCAAAAAAGCAAACATCGAGTGGTTGTAGTCGATGGGATGTGTGAGGTGGTAAGGTCAGTATGATTATACCATTTTCCTTGCAGAAATTGTACACTTTTAGTGTTCAGTGACTGCTATGGTTATCTATTATTATTAACACTTTGTCCGTGATTGAACATTTAGTATGCCTGGCAAAATGCTGAATCCATTCAAAAAAGAGGTCTTCGTTGATCCAGCCATTTTTTGAAACTCTATAGAGAGCATTTGTTGGGCCGTTTTTTGTGAGCTCATATTTCATTCTAGCCCTTCCGAAAATGAACATGGGGGGCACATATTCTCCCGCAGCACTCACTGAACAAAGGACGGTTACCAACTTTCCCCGATCTCCACTTGTAATAGCACCAACTTGTCGTTGTCCTTTGAACGCCAAAATTTTTCCAGGAATGTGCACAGGATTTATACCGATTTCGTCGGCATTGTAAATACGATTAGCAGGATAATTATAGTCTTTGAAGGCTCTAGACAAGTTAGTGGAAAATAAGTCTACTTCTTTCTTGTTGAACCCTTTTACCCTGTTCAATGACGTGCTCTCTGGCTTTCTCAGAGATATGTTAGGATGCCTTTTCAAAAACCCATAGTACCAGTTATTACCACATATTTTTTTATCCTTGTTAAAATTATTCGGGATATTGTTGGCTTCCACATATTGAAAAGGGATCGTTTTAACTTGAAGTCTCGACATTCCATAAAACAACTTCGACATTTTAATTATATGATTGCACAGCTCGTCCTCCTGGGCAGGGTTAAGAACTGCATTTCTTATTATTTTGATCGACTTTGCCTCTAAGACGGTTCCGAAGAGTACCATAAGAAACGTGATACGTTCTAGATGCTTTTCTTATTCCCATAGATTTAGTTTGGACGGCGTTCATTACCCGAATCATATTTTCTAGAGACCATGAACCCCGGTCTGTTTTTCTGTCGTACTTGAAAGGCATTTTTACAGCATCTGAAAAAAAGAAGAATAATTATTATGAATTTCGGGTAATACCAACCTGGCTCGGGTAAGACCGACCAACTGCGGTCGGTTTTACCCGAAAATACATGCGTTTGAAAATAAAGCCCCACGGCATTATCAGAAAAATGAGTCCATGCGGTTTCTGCATAACAAATGCTCAAGCTAATAAATGCCATACTGATATAGGGGAAAAATCACTTATTTTCGGAGTACTTACCTATTTTAGAATTCAAAACAGATATAACGATTCACGTGGGAATATGTTTTATTGCCCAAAATTCCACAAAGCTGAATCACGGCGCCACCGGCACTTGTGCTCGACGGTCTGGCCGTATATCTATCTGCGGCGCTGCATTACACTGCAGTTGGCGCGCAATTTGAAATTAAATCGCCTGGTCGGTCTTACCCAGCTGGTTGGTATTCCCCATATTACCCCTATGCCCACTGTTCTGATTTCGATGCATAATTTAATAAAAAGTAGTTTGCAAACTCAATGGTGTCAGGACTTTCTCTACAGTATAACAATAATTTTTCTAATAAAGTTTGGAAAGTGCTCAAGTCCCTTTCCTGCAAAAGTACTCGTAGCATTTGGTAAGTAATGACATAAAAAAATTCATTTAGAATTACTACTAAAACCATAAATTGTTTTTATTTCCCCTTTTTTTTCTTTGTCTGATATTTTGTCCAAGTTTTTTCTCCGTGCTCTATCTACATGCCATGTACAGAATAGCCTAAAATTAAAAAAGTATATTTAGATATTTTCTCGTATTTATCCATTGTATAAATGAAATATTTAAACACGCCTGTGATACCCATATCAATATCATACTATAAGTACCTAATATATAAATAAATAATGTGTGTTAAGTTACCTTCATTCAACAGGAAACATAATCTCGATCCAGGCATTATAATACGCTTCAGCCATGTTTGACATGAACACTCTTGGCTCAATTTTGATTTCAATTGCCTTCTCAATACACGAAAAAAAATCTTAAACACCGCAAAATCTGACCTATTTGATATGAGAAAGGCACATGGATAACCTTCTCTTAAGTCATCCAATATGCGTTATGAGTAAGGTATGCATTTCAAATCCACAACCATTAAGTCCATGTGTACCATCCACAAATATGCAACCATTACCAAATTTTGTGAGCAAATCTTTTTGACCTTCTGTCATGATAATAAGCAGGAAATCATCACGCTTGAGTTCAGGGTATCCATCATTAATATTATCTTGGGGTTTATAACAAAGTACACTGGCTTTTAACTCGATAACCCAGGCCTCTATACTTACAGCATCATCTGCATGAGGTACAGAAGAACCTTTCAAATTAAATGTGTTCTCAATATTATAGAGGTATTTTTTTGTTAATAAATGAATTCGTTCCAGTCTAGAATTTGCAACAGAGTCTCTGAGATCATCCAATATGGCTTGCAAAGGTATTTGTAATGCTATCTTTGAAGCAATGTATTCTCTTCGTGATTTCGTTAAAAAGAGATGTCCAAGGTCCATCTCCTGACCATGACCAACATGACTCTTACAAAATTTTACAACACATTTTTTATCATTCTGGCTGGACAATATCCATCTATTTTATTGGACCCCTGTGTTTTACGTTGACGAATATTGTTTGATATAGTTTACTTCGTCGATTTAAACTGATTTAATGATTAAACTATTGCTTTATTAACAAAATTATGGAAAATGATATAATAAAAAATGTTATATGACAAATCGCTTGACAGTAGTCACTTGTACCGTCTTGATTCCTGTTAAATTAAAAGTCTACAAAAATATATGCTCAGGTCATTATTTCACTCGACCATCGCGAGTCGTAACATAGCCGGCCGCCTTGAAAGCATCTGTTTCAAAAAAAATCACTGTTAAAAATAAAGGAACAAAGTTTCAATCATTCAAAGGAAGTAAGCTGAGCTTATTGACGGCACGCTTGAAAATTCCATTAGATGAATGTATAGTGGCTACGCGCACAATGTTATCCTTTCCTCGACGAATCTCTAAAATTCGACCCATCTTCCACTGCAATGGATGAAGATTATCTTCTCTTAGTATAACTAATTTTCCTATGGATATCTTGCCATCGTCAATGTTGAATTTCCATTTGGATCGAGTATGCAAGTTGTTGAGATATTCGGAAGACCAGGAAAAATGCCAAAAATGTTCTACCATCTGCTGACATCGTTGGTAATGATTTAGTCTATTAGCAGGTATTATTAAAACCGTTTCTTCTGGTATGGAATTCAATGGTTGTCCTATTAGGAAATGCCCAGGTGTGAGAACGTCAAGATCAAAGGAATCATTGGATAAGGGACATATTGGTCTTGAATTTAGTATAGATTCGATCTGTACAAGAACAGTCAAAAATTGTTCATATGTCAGATGAGCATTACCTAGTATCCTAACCAAATGATGTTTTGTCAGTTTTACTGCTGATTCCCATAACCCACCAAAATTTGGACTTCTGGGAGGATTCAGATGCCATGTTATTTCATTACTAATCATATGATGTTTTAAGGAAGAATTATTATTCAGTGTGTGAATATAAGATTGAAATTGATTTAAACGATTTTTTGCACCTAAAAAATTTGTTCCGTTATCGGTATACACGTTTTCACATAAACCCCTACGGGATACAAAACGTATAAATGCATTTAAAAACATGTCCGAAGATAAGCTACTAGTCAATTCTATGGGAATAGCCTTCGTGGAAAAACAGATAAATAGACAAATATAGTGTTTAACCAGTTTTCGTGTTCTAATAGTACCGTCATTCAAGAGGAATGGACCAGCAAAGTCTATACCCACCGTTAAAAATGGTCTAGTAGGGGCAACTCTCGACTCTGGTAGATTTCCCAATAAGGGTGTTATTTGTGTAGGATTAGCCTTAAAGCATGTGATACACTTTCTTAGAACCCCCTTAATATTATTTTTACAATTGAGTGGCCAGTATTTGTTTCTCAATGTAGATAGTACCATCTGAGTACCACCATGAAAAGTTTGTTCGTGTGCCTTTAAAATAAGTGCTTTAGTAAATTGGTGATTTCCTGGTATGATAATAGGTGTTTTTCTTTCAATTGGAAGGTTAGCTTGTTTTAATCTACTACCTACGCATAAAATTCCGCGTTTATCAATGAAAGGATTTAAACAAGTTAATTTACCTTTTTTTGGTATACGGTTATGATTTCGGATTTCGTTTATTTCGTATGAGAATGCCTCATTTTGAATTAACTTTATTAAAGTTATTTCTGCAGAGTTAGTTTCGATATATGTTAAATCTCCAGTAATCCTATCACTTTTAATAGACTTACAGTTATTTATAAATCTTTTACAATATGCTATAACCCTTAAAAATTTGTTTAAATTAGGTATGTCGTCAAATATGTTCATTTCGTGCGTGACTACATTTACCATTATTTTTGCTTTGGATTCTGGGACTTCTACACTATTGCTGTTGGAATTTTGGTTTCTGGCCAACATTCCTTTTCCAGCTTTAACCAGGTTGGACCTGTCCACCAGAGTTGTGAACCTTTCAAAGCATCAACATCACAACCACGCGAAACTAAGTCGGCTGGATTTTCAGTAGATTTTACATGATTCCATTCATATTTTGATGTGAGAATTTGAATTTCCGACACTCTATTTGCGACAAATGTTTTCCAGTGTGTAGGTTCTTTAGACAACCATGCCAACACAATTTGTGAATCTGTCCACAAAAAAATATCATTTATTTGTAAATTTATAAATGTTTTGATTTTATTAGTTAGACGAGACGCAATCAATGCTCCTGAAAGTGCTAGGCGTGGCAAGGTGATCGTTTTTAATGGTGCTAAGTGCGATTTACTACAAAGCAATGTAACGTTTACATTTCCCATGTTGTCCGAGCTGCGTAAATATATCGCAGCCCCATAAGCTCGCTCAGAGGCATCGCAGAATGAATGTATTTGAATGTTTATCGGATTTAACAATATGGAATGTCTGCGTATATGTATGCTATTCAATTTTGGAAGTTTATTTATGAAATTGAGGAACTCTGTATAAACAGCTTGTGGTACAGATTCATCCCAATTGATTTCAATCTTCCACAACTTTTGTAAAATGATTTTTGCTTTAATGATAATCGGAGATATTAAACCAAGAGGGTCAAATATTTTGGAAATAGTGGAAAGAATGGATCTTTTGGTAATTTTTTGATTTGTTAAATCTATATTAACAACAAATTGAAAATTGTCAGATGAAGGATCCCAAAACACTCCCAATGTTTTCACAGTTTCGTCATCAGTTATATAAAAGTTTTTAGTCTCATTTTGCTCTGAGTTGTCAAGTTTATTAATGTCATTAGACATCCATTGAGTTAGATTGAAGCATGCGCTATGTAAAATTGTTTCAATTTCATTTTTTAATTTTCGTGTATTTTCAGTAGAGGAGTTCAGTCTAAGGTCAGTGTGGCCAACAAAAAGTGGTTTTTCTGACAAGAATGACAGTTAATGTCTACCATTCAAAACATAAGATTTTTGCATGTTTTTTATCATTGCGAACATCTATATTGCTTTATTAACACAATGAATACACCCCCGAAGCGTAAATCTTAAAATTTAAAATGACTTTTTAGCTGAATAATCAACGCATCGATGGCCAATAATTCTAGAAACTTTTGGCATGTCACATGTCACCATTTCATTTCATGGTTGCTTGGAAAACCAATAAATACTCTTGCCATGAAATATGGCCGAAATAATGAATCCACGGCAAGAAAAGAATTCGAAAAATTATTTTTAAAACGAATTGAAAAATTGGAAGAATATTGATTAGCTGTAAATTCAAATTTTTTGTATTTTGCAAGTAGCATTGATGGCCTGGTTAATTGTTTATTTCCGCACTTTGCAATCCATTCCATACACTTTGCATAATTTAAAGTGGGTTTTGGAAAAGGGATCAATTTTATTTTCTTGAGCTTTCTTTTGTTTGCTAAACTCCTGGAATCACTTTTGCAGTTTGGGAAAGAACAGCGCGCCATTGAAATTAAAAAACATATATAAATACACTATAACTAAACTACTATTTTAAATGATACGACTACAATTAACTAGAACTACTACAAAAGTCTAATGCACAACAAAAAATATGGAAAATAACATTAACGATTACACGAATATCAATTCGCGATTTCGACCACCGATGAGGGCGCTGCGAGACGTAAACAAATATGGAGGATTGTGAGTAATCTCTTTGTTTATGGCGTCAGTTTGTATACGGACTTCATTGTTGAGTTGTATGTTTTAGTTGTTTGCGAACTATAAAAAAGTGGTATTTTGGATTTTTTTGTGTGTTTTGGACAATTGATTATAGTGTGTGAAGGAAAATAAGAAACTGTGAGGTAATATAACGTTTTGCAATCGTTTAAAATAGGAATCAAATCAGATCCTTTTCAGTTATCAACAGTCATGGAAAACCAGGAGGTATATTTGAGTTTGACTACTGTATTTGCATATTTGGATGCAACACATGACAGTAGGTGCTTCGTGGAGGGCGAACAAGTCCTAAACAGTAGGCATTTGATTCTTTGTGGCATTTGCGATCGCAAATGCAATGAAGATGGTGTTTACTCAGCCATTAGACTCATGGCACTTTGCCTCCAAACCAGTGCGCTTCTAACTGGAAAACCTCATGAAGTCTCTGGATGGTTAGAGACTGATTTTTCAACAGGAACATGGAAAATACTTTCATTTTCATGTACCTTCAAAGCTGGAGCTTCAGGAAAATGCAAACACATTTCAGCCACACTTTTGAAATGTACAAGGTAATTTTTTTCTTAACTTGAAAAGGACTTATTAATTCAGATTGTGTTATTGATTGCAGGGGAGATGTTTTATCACTTGAGACATTGTCAAGCACTGATGTGGAGTGCTATTGGAGGACTCACAAGAAGGCAGTTGAGGAGGATTACGAGGCCCAACCAATTAGCCTAACTTGTTGTGTCAGGAAGATGGCTGCGAGGAAACTTTGTAGGCCACTTTCACAGGAAGAGAAAGAAAGATGTTCGACTTTATTGATATCCAGTCATCCCTATTCTGCACTGAGTAAGCATATGTGAGTATTTGACCAGAACAATAAGACTAAAAAAACATTGCTTACAAAAATTTCTTTATTTACAGACAAGGGCATCGAACAGTGACAACTAAAGTTGCTGTGGAAGTCCTACCTCCAAATTGGCTTAATCTTCTGGTGTCACACATGAAAGATTCAACATTTTTGTTGAGTTTGAATTTGAATGTCTCAAACTACACATTGCGTCAGTGTTGCAAAAACTTTTATTCAACTCTCTGTGATGTAGACATGTCAGAAATAATTGTCACTTGTTGTAGTGGAAGTGAAGGTTAACAGGTATAAATATTTAATAAAAATATCAAAAGTAGAGATGATAAAAGGTGTTTTTCAGGTTCCCGCTGCTATTCAATATTCACTTATAGACAAATGGATTGGAATAACAAAAGCTTGAACTACTTCTTTCCAAGAGGGTTCACAAATAAATTTGTACAACATGGTATCCATCATGAGAAAGAAGCTCTTAACAAGTACAAGGAAAATTTGGGAGTGAATGTAATTGAACCTGGGTTCATTATTTGCCAGCCATATCCATGGTTAGGGTACTCACCTGATGGTATTGTTATGAAAGAAGGAAAACCATCTAGGCTGCTTGAAATTAAATGTCCTTTTGTTGGTAATATACTCACTTATAATCATAATAATGAACCTGAATAAATGTCTTTCATTTGTAGGCAAAACAAAAGGTCCAATACACTTCGTAAACGAATGCAGCTACCTGGAAATTTCAACCAATGGAGTTAGACTGAAAAAGAAATCTGAGCATCTTCCACCATAACAAGCTGAAACGAAAGTTATATGCCCAGATGGACTAACACCTGTCATGAACTTGATTGTTTGTCCCCCTTTTTTAATGAGAATAAGTTCTTATTCGGCATGATAAACATTTTGACCTTTGCACTGGTATCTCAGTGCAATCAAGTACCACTCTTACATTTCTGAATTTTTCAAAGCAAAGGGGCAAGTTCATTGATATTTCATCTGAACTTGGCCATCGTATACAATCTCTCAAGATATTTGCTAGATAAGCTATGTACTCACTGAATACAATTCTGACTGTACTTTGAGCAACTTTAAACAGAAAAGATAATACATTGAACCTGACAGCCATTTTTAGTTTCATAAATACAAGAACTATTCTATCTTTCACAGTTAATTTATGAATTTTCTTGTCAGGATATAGATCAGAAATTAATTTGGTTAAATTTTTCAGCATTTCAAAATTTGGAATTCCAGTTAATGAATTCAATTGGGCATTAGATTGAATTGTGCTTGTGAAACTAATAATCAAATCACCACTTGTCACTTGAACCTCCTTATGTTCGAATGATTTCACCAAAGTTTTATTTTCTGCAAATTGCAAGTCCAACAAAGATTGCACAACACACTGTTCTTTTTTTGTCAAGTCAGCAAATTCCAGAGGCTTGCGTTCGATTTCTTCACCATGTTCAACATCATGAGAATGTGAGGCCTCAGAGATAGTTTGTGGATTGGTATTCAAATCTCTTAGGATACTTCGCATTGCAAACCTTTGTTTTCGTTGAAAATAATTAGCCTGTTGCAACTTTCTTGTGTGCTGTATTTTGGGTACATTGCAGGATGGAACTGCTGTAGCTTTCAGTCTAGGACGGTTCATGCTGATTACAGCTGCACCTATGTACAAGAAAATAGTCATTTAAATATCACCTTTTGCTGAAAATTTGATTTCAACTGACCTTTGGCAAGATAATCACTTTCTTGGAAATGAAGAGAACAAACTCGCATTGAGTTGGTAACTGGCTTCCCCATTAATAAAACCTTTGTCCATGCTTTCCTTCGATCCATTTTCTCAAGTATGCCAAAAGCATTAGTGACGTGGACTATGGATGCATCTTTCTTAGGAAAGGCATGAAAGTGCAAAGTCCTATTTTTATTTTTTCTTGAGGAACACTTGTAGACACAGCAGTTAGCATTGTGTAATGTGTTTTTTTTTCTACTTTGTTCATTCATTTTTCCTTTTTAGTTGTTTCAGCCTAAAATTCAACAAGTCAATCAAAGTTTTTAAACATCTTACCCGAGATCTTACCTTACGAAACCCAGATACTGAAGACCTCAAAAACAGCAATTCTATTATTGTTTAAACAACAAAAAATGTCTAACCTAAAAATGAAGAAAACCAATAATTATAGTATTTGAAAATTGGGAAAATGACTTTAAATACCTTTAAAACTTGAGCTACTCAAGAATGCTTCTTCTACAAACGAGTTTCCACACTTTGATAACAAGACACAATTTCACAAATACAAATAAAATAATCAAATATCAACCTCCACATAAGAAGCCAACAGAAAATAATTTGCGATTACTCACAAAGTAGGTTTACGATTTATCCGCCAGGGGGCGTCTAGACTTTTGAAATAGCGAATAAGCAAATAAATCAATTAGTGACAGAAATGAAATGGTGACATGTGACATGACAAAAGTTTCTAGAATTATTGGCCATCGATGCGTTGATTATTCAGCTAAAAAGTCATTTTAAATTTTAAGATTTACGCTTCGGGGGTGTATTCATTGTGTTAATAAAGCAATATAGATGTTCGCAATGATAAAAAACATGCAAAATTCTTATGTTTTGAATGGTAGACATTAACTGTCATTCTTGTCAGAAAAACCACTTTTTGTTGGCCACACTGACCTTAGACTGAACTCCTCTATTGTATCGCTGCCGGTTATTAGGTCATCTACATAAAAATCGTGTAATATGATTTTACTAGGATTTGGGTATTCACCTTGTTTTTCAATAGCTGTTTGATGCAAACTCCTAATAGCTAAAAATGAAGCTGAGGCAGTACCGTATGTTACGGTATTAAGAACAAAATGATTTAGAGGATCGTTTTTTTTTCTCACGCCACAAAATTCTTTGCAGGTGCTTATGTTTTTCGTTTACGTTTATCTGTCTATACATTTTAGTTATTTCTGCCTTGATTACATAATTATGATTTCTGAATCTACACAATATTGAAAATAAATCATCTTGTATTGTTGGTCCAACACAAGAAACGTTGTTTAGAGATAAATTATTGCTGCCTTTAGCTGAGGCATCGAATACTACTCGTAACTTGGTAGTAGCACTTGATGATTTAAAAACACAATGATGTGGTAAGTAATGAACCAATTCAGATTTGTCATGTTCGTCTCTTTCATTTAGTTTTGTCATATGATTGAGATTTTCATATTCCCGCATAATTTGCACATATTTTTTATATACATTTTGATCTGAATGAATTTTTTGTTCTACTTTGTGTAACATGTCTATCGACCTGTTTCGATTTTACAGAATAAATCCTTTTAATTAGCGCTCGTCGTCACTAGTCACATTCAATTATAGTTCTGTGATCCCAAACTCTTCTACCCCGAACGTAAGACAATTGACGCCTGCCAACGGACGCTTCCATTTTTTTTGCACACCGCCACGTTAAACACCCCTTTTTGTTAACGACCACCGAAGGGGACACATCATCTTTCGCTATCTTTCATATCTTAAGAATCTATCTTAGGAATTTTGCTGTGGTAAGTTCAAAATCATAATCTATAATTAATAAGCTTCTTCTAAAGTACTGTCTGATATAATTTTCGTATGCATTCTTTATTTTTTTACAGAGATAGACGAAATTGAATTCAACACGTGGTCATAAACTGTTCTTTTATACTAATATGGTAGTTTTAAACCAAATATTCTTTTATAATTCACTGTTTACTTTTATACAAATATTTTCAAGCTTTTTCAGTTGCGAAATAACTCTTAATTATAAAATAACACTTTTATAAATTACCGCTAACCTATAAAATATTCTTTCGTAACGCCAGTGCCGGTTTCATATATTTCCTAAGCACGATATTTTTTCATATAACTAAATAAATAACTTTTTGCTATTATTAGTTTCTTTCGGATCATTAGTATATTTTTTTAATTTAGCCGATAATTGCTATTTTTAGTGTTTTAACATGGGACATATAATGTTGGAAAGCTCTCAGTAAATTAAATCAATTTTGTTGACTTTCAAATAACTGCCTTCCTTTTCTTTAACCTGAAAAGCGGACCAACATAATGTGCCATAACATTCAAGTTCCTACATATCCCGATCCACTTGTACTTCTAGGTAAGCACAGCCCCTAGGCGAGGATATAAACCCAAGAATATAACCCTAGGCGAGAATATAAGCCAAGAATATAACCCTAGGCTAGTATATAACTCAAGAATACAACCCTAAGCTAGTATATAACTCAAGAATACAACCCTAGGCTAGTATATAACTCAAGAATACAACCCTAGGCTAGGATATAACCCAAGAATTTAACGCCGAGAATATAACCCTAGGCTAGAATATAACGCCGAGGATATAAACCGAAGAATTTAACCGGAGAATATAACCCCAAGAATATAGCCAAGGATACAGCCCTAGCTCAAACTACCGCCCTAGAACAGAACTCATCAGTTCGGATCAAGACCTGACTTCTTCTCCAGGAAACCACTTCATCTAAGCTAAGTACCTAGAAAAGTACAAATTCCTCTATTAAATTCCGTTGTTCATTTCCTGTGGCAGAATAAATTGTAAATTTGTTTTTAATCCTTTTTTTAATGTTATAAATGAAACTAACTGTTTCTAATTAATTCCACTATTTAATTGGAAGATTTATGAAAATTATTAAAGGATATTGATAATTATTTCGATATTGACATATCATCGTCAGAATGACAGAAGTTACATTTTTATGTGATACCTACTTGATGTTTAATATTTTGGCTAGACCAAATAGTAAGTGACCTATCTTGTGATTGACTTAATATATATGAATAGAAAAAAGAAGAAGATATGATTTTACAAATATTAAAGCTTAGGTATTATTAGCCCTATGGGGATATCCTGGATATCTTTTTCCCATTTAAGATCAGTATAACTGTGCAATGATATAGAAAACCAAGGAAAACTATATCTGCTGATCTTTACAATAGTTACTTAAGAAGACAATTTATTAGTGGAGAGCTCCCTAGATTTATCTGTTCATTGACAACTTCATATTGTGGGTCTCTTAAGTGTCTTCTTATTTCTAGTTCTTCAAGGAAATCTAGTTCTTGTTTCTTATCACAAATATGCAGTACTTCTAGTTCTGTGTTAGGTGTTAATATGAATATTTTGTGTCAAGAAGGTGTTTTGCGTAATGTGATTTATCTGGCTGTTTTAACCTGTATGCTCGTGAGTGTTCATTGTATCTAATTTCAAAATTTCGAATTGTTTGACCAATATAGACAGCATTACATTCTGGACATTTAAGTTTATATACTCCAGACTTTTTTAATGGGGGTATTTTTGTTTTTACATTTAACAACTTTTTACTTACATTGTTTTCTGTTTTAAAAGAAATTGCTGTATTTGTTGAACAAGATATTATCTTTGAAATATTATTAGAAATATTACCAGCATATGTGATGGTTTTGTAATTTTGTATTTCCCTAGTATTTTCAGGAAATATTAATTGTAATGCCACTTTTTCCTCTTTTTTATTAATTAATTTATTTATTATATGTAATGGATAACCGTTGGATGTGGCTATTTGCTTAATTATATTAATTTCTCTATCAAAATTATATTTATTCATAGGAACTGAAAATGCTCTATGTATCATTGAATTATATGCTGCTAATTTATGTGACTATACCATATAGTTCCAATCATCCCATGTCACATAAATTAGCAGCATATAATTCAATGATACATAGAGCATTTTCAGTTCCTATGAATAAATATAATTTTGATAGAGAAATTAATATAATTAAGCAAATAGCCACATCCAACGGTTATCCATTACATATAATAAATAAATTAATTAATAAAAAAGAGGAAAAAGTGGCATTACAATTAATATTTCCTGAAAATACTAGGGAAATACAAAATTACAAAACCATCACATATGCTGGTAATATTTCTAATAATATTTCAAAGATAATATCTTGTTCAACAAATACAGCAATTTCTTTTAAAACAGAAAACAATGTAAGTAAAAAGTTGTTAAATGTAAAAACAAAAATACCCCTATTAAAAAAGTCTGGAGTATATAAACTTAAATGTCCAGAATGTAATGCTGTCTATATTGGTCAAACAATTCGAAATTTTGAAATTAGATACAATGAACACTCACGAGCATACAGATTAAAACAGCCAGATAAATCACATTACGCAAAACACCTTCTTGACACAAAACATTCATTAACACCTAACACAGAACTAGAAGTACTGCATATTTGTGATAAGAAACAAGAACTAGATTTCCTTGAAGAACTAGAAATAAGAAGACACTTAAGAGACCCACAATATGAAGTTGTCAATGAACAGATAAATCTAGGGAGCTCTCCACTAATAAATTGTCTTCTTAAGTAACTATTGTAAAGATCAGCAGATATAGTTTTCCTTGGTTTTCTATATCATTGCACAGTTATACTGATCTTAAATGGGAAAAAGATATCCAGGATATCCCCATAGGGCTAATAATACCTAAGCTTTAATATTTGTAAAATCATATCTTCTTCTTTTTTCTATTCATATATATTAAGTCAATCACAAGATAGGTCACTTACTATTTGGTCTAGCCAAAATATTAAACATCAAGTAGGTATCACATAAAAATGTAACTTCTGTCATTCTGACGATGATATGTCAATATCGAAATAATTATCAATATCCTTTAATAATTTTCATAAATCTTTCAATTAAATAGTGGAATTAATTAGAAACAGTTAGTTTCATTTATAACATTAATATGAGTAGATTCCACAAAGTAAGGGTCCAAACAGTAAATTCAATCCTTTTTTTATTAGAAATCCTCAACTATAAAAGTTGAGGGAGATACCGCCCGGGGTCACTTTTCTTTATTAACTTTTATCTAAATTTTACAAGGCGTTTCTACCTTTTCCGCCTTAGTTTTTTGTAGTTTTCATCGTTAAAAAGGTAGTGGCGCCCTCAACTTTTACAACCTTCCTGTAGCACTTGTGCAGCATAAACTTGGGGTCGAATCACCCTTGAGAGGAGTCTCTAGCCGGAGCCCTTCGAGCTGGTGCCCTGTGAGGTACAGCATTTACCGTTACAAATTGGCGCCTTTACCGTTACAAATTGGCGCCCAGCTAGAAGCATACTTTTACCGTTACAAATTGGCGCCCATTGTTTTTGTTGCACAGTGTAACAGTTGGGTTGGAAGGATTTTAGTTTCTTGTATTTTTGCATATTCTCTTTTTAAAATTTTCTTTATCGTTCAATTTAGAATTTTTGCTTTCAACAATTAACTAATAAAATTTCACTTTTTCAAGTAACTATCTTGTACCGACCCTGGACGTTTTTTTAATTTTATCTTAACTACCTGCCTTATTTACAATATATATTTTGGTCTACGATAACGAATATTCTCTGGGTTTATTTTTTTAAGAGATAACGTAATATAGCACAATCTTTTGTTGTCCCGAAAACGAATTTTGTTATTGATTTTTTTAAGAAAGGTGAATTACATCTGATTTGTTTGCAATGTTGCCACGTTTTAAGTGAATTCTTAAGGTGTCTGTTTTCTGATAAGTTGTTATATTTTATGTAGCTGCATAGTAAAATTATCTTTTTCAGTTGAATTGTGCCTGATTACACAAACTGAAATAACTGAAGTATCTGTTTTAGTTCATTATCGTTTTCGTTTTCTTCCTTATTTTAGACAACCACGTCATTCTCTTGGAGTTTCGCTATCGTTCTCCTAAAAAAACGGTACAATTGTGTTTTTAGTTCATTATCGTTTTCGTTTTCTTCCTTACTTTAGGCAACCCCGCCATTCTCTTGGAGTTTCGCTATCGTTCTCCTAAAAACGGTACAATTGAGTTTTTAGTTCATTATTGTTTTCGTTTTCTTCCTTACTTTAGGCAACCGCGCCATTCTCTTGGAGTTTCGCTATCGTTCTCCTACAAAAACGATACACTAGAGTTGTTTTTTTTTCTCTTCTCTTTCCGTTTTCTTTCTTTTAGGCAACCGTGTTACTTACCGTCCCGATTACTCAACCCATACTCAACTTGGTTCCCAACCATTTTTACCCTCCGCGTAGAAAAGGAAGTAGACTGCGACGTCAAATTCACCTACCCTTCGGATTTTACCAACAGGGCACGTCACTTTGGCCACCCTCGACGCAAAATCTTATAAACGAATGCTCGGGCGCCAGATTTTTTACGTGGTTTGCTCCACGGCCCCTTGACCCTTCGCGTCAAGAGTTCCAGATGGAGGTTACGGAAAATTCCAGGGGTCTCGTTGAATTCGACACTTCTAAAACACTCTAAACCCTCATACGACTATGCTACGGGTTATTAAGAAAACACTAATTAGGTCGGTTTGTATATTACCAGATATATTTAATTTCCACAGGGATAAAGTACATAAATATTTACAGTAATTTATATTTTTAGAAATATCATAAATTAAATATTTTCAGCGGTTCCCAACAAAATAAATATAATACAGTGTGCAAATGCGTCAAAAAAAATATTCGGGTTATGTAAAATTTGCCGGTAGAACGTGCATAAGTAATGGTACGATAACGGAGATATAAGCAGGTTATTTAAGCGATTAGTAACAGGTGAAGCGATATAAGCAATGCGTAGGCAAACAGTGAGCAGTTTTAAAGGAAGAAATTATATTACAGTAGTGAGCAAAAAACAAATTATCGTACAATATTAACAATTTAACCACAACTACAAAAGGTCGTGAATTTGGGAGTTCGGGAAAACGGATCGACCAATCAACCAATCTGATAATGAAAACTTTGAATTAAGCTCGATATTCAATCAACCAATGGCATCGGCCTCAGACTTGTTTGAATATCATAAAAAAATTAAAAGGAATGAATGAAAAATTAATTTCTTTACGTAACTTTCCCGGCTGAAGGTTGGACAACGCATGGAATAATCCTCGCACTTGCCCCACGATCAGTTTTTTTATTTCAAATAATCGCAATGGAAATTTTAATCAAAATTACAACAAAAGGTCGTTAATTTGGAAGGCAGGGAAAACGGATCAACCACTGATAATGAAAACTTTGAATTAAACTAGATATTCAATCAACCAATGGCATCGGCCTCAGACTTGTTTGAATATCATAAACGAATTAAAATAAATGAATGAAAAATTAATGTATTTACGTAACTTTACCGGCTGAAGGTTGGACAACGCATGGAATAATCCTCGCACTTGCCCCACGATCAGTTTTTATTTCAAATAATCGAAATGAAAATTTTAATCAAATATTACAACAAAAGGGTTGTTAATTTGGAAGGTAGGGAAAACGGATCAACCACTGATAATGAAAACTTTGAATTAAACTAGATATTCAATCAACCAATGGCATCGGCCTCAGACTTGTTTGAATATCATAAACGAATTAAAATAAATGAATGAAAAATTAATGTATTTACGTAACTTGACCGGCTGAAGGTTGGACAACGCATGGAATAATCCTCGCACTTGCCCCACGATCAGTTTTTACTTCAAATAATCGAAATGAAAATTTTAATTAAATATTCGGGAAATTTTTAGGACCGGACAATGGGTATAAGGATTTAATTCGGGAAAACAAAATCTAAAATAAAATACTTG
Source organism: Lochmaea crataegi (assembly GCA_947563755.1). Lineage (NCBI taxonomy): Eukaryota > Metazoa > Arthropoda > Insecta > Coleoptera > Chrysomelidae > Lochmaea > Lochmaea crataegi. The sequence goes on from OX387435.1 coordinate 1,423,311, forward strand.
ATGTATTGAGCATTCAATTATTAAGAATTAAAACCAACCCAATATAAAAAAAAATGTAACAATAATAAAACTGAAAAATAAATTTTCTTATCTATTGCGAAAAAACACTCACTAGAATACTGTACTAAATTTCGACAATCAGAATATCGAAACTGCTAACGGAAATATATTTTTAAGCTGAACAAAATAATTATATTCTTTGGCTTTACTAAAACAATTTTTCTTACTTACGCAGAAACAGTTGGATACTACGGATTCACTGTAACTGGACTTCCAAAATTTTTGGTCGGTAGGAGAGATTTTTGGTTTAAACAAACGACAGCAGAGAGTTTCGAAAACAAACGGTAGCCGAGCGCGATTTTTGTTGAAAACAACCGGTAGCAGAGAGAGCCCAAAATCGTTCGGTTTTCGAATTTATATCCCAATTCCTACCAAAAATTTTTGCCTTATCGGAATCATACATGAAATCAATTTACTTTCAACTACAAAAAAGTTTCTACTAGACTGGATGGCTTTTGTTTTAATTAAAATAGTTTATATACCGGACGTCCTCTAGTCTTTGAATTTTTGAGAATCAAAATTAATAAATTTTATATTTTTAGTTTCGTATTCATGTGTTTTGAATTACTAAGAAAATATAATATTGCGGTAAAAAATCAATGTGGTAGCAAAAAGGATCGGAAAGTAAGTAACGAGTTATATAAAAATAAAATATGCCACAGTGAAAACTAAAAATGAACTCCAAATCGGTGCCCCACAAAATAACTCGTTACACACCCCCTTTACTTCGGTAAAAAAATTAATGAACGAAAGTGCAACTTTCGGACATTACATTTTTTTCCCCACAACCACCTTACTATCTATAAATTATACTTATCAACTAAATAATAAAAAAAACATCAGCTGGACGTTTCAGAATCTGGCAATTACTCGATTGTCGGCTATTTCTCCAACGGAACTTACGGTCGGTACTGGAGGAACGGATTCGGTGTCTTCAGCTTCTTCTTGATGAAATAGGGAAAAAATGTCCAATCCAATCCTCAGAATTTCTTCTAGACATCTACCTTTTATGAAACGGTGGTAGCAGAAAGGATCGGAAAGTAAGTAACGAGTTATATAAAAATGAAATATGCCACAGTGAAAACTAAAAATGAACTCCAAATCGGTGCCCCACAAAATAACTCGTTACAAGACCAAGCTACATTGGAGTTTATACCGTTCTCAGAACAAAACGGATCCTTTTCTTATCCCGCATTTCATTCATTCTGTAACAAAACATTAAAATACCGGCTAGACACCTTGAGAGCTCTCCATTGCGGAAATGGATTTTACGTCATTCAAATTTTTGGTCCCCCTTTTTGTTATATGTCTTTTTGTTGCCCCGAGTTTTCCTACCGTTTCTCAAACAAATAAAAGGTCAATTTTGCTTTTTATAACTAACGTAGAGTCTCGATTTTACAGAATAAATCCTTTTAATTAGCGCTCGTCGTCACTAGCCACATTCAATTATAGTTCTGTGATCCCAAACTCTTCTACCCCGAACGTAAGACAATTGACGCCTGCCAGCGGACGCTTCCATTTTTTTTGCACACCGCCACGTTAAACACCCCTTTTTGTTAACGACCACCGAAGGGGACACATCATCTTTCGCTATCTTTCATATCTTAAGAATCTATCTTAGGAATTTTGCTGTGGTAAGTTCAAAATCATAATCTATAATTAATAAGCTTCTTCTAAAGTACTGTCTGATATAATTTTCGTATGCATTCTTTATTTTTTTACAGAGATAGACGAAATTAAATTCAACACGTGGTCATAAACTGTTCTTTTATACTAATATGGTAGTTTTAAACCAAATATTCTTTTATAATTCACTGTTTACTTTTATACAAATATTTTCAAGCTTTTTCAGTTGCGAAATAACTCTTAATTATAAAATAACACTTTTATAAATTACCGCTAACCTATAAAATATTCTTTCGTAACGCCAGTGCCGGTTTCATATATTTCCTAAGCACGATATTTTTTCATATAACTAAATAAATAACTTTTTGCTATTATTAGTTTCTTTCGGATCATTAGTATATTTTTTTTAATTTAGCCGATAATTGCTATTTTTACTGTTTTAACATGGGACATATAATGTTGGAAAGCTTTCAGTAAATTAAATCAATTTTTTTGACTTTCAAATAACTGCCTTCCTTTTCTTTAACCTGAAAAGCTGACCAACATAATGTGCCATAACATTCAAGTTCCTACATATCTCTGATCCACTTGTACTTCTAGGTAAGCACAGCCCCTAGGCGAGGATATAAACCCAAGAATATAACCCTAGGCTAGAATATAAGCCAATAATATAACCCTAGGCTAGTATATAACTCAAGAATACAACCCTAGGCTAGTATATAACTCAAGAATACAACCCTAGGCTAGTATATAACTCAAGAATACAACCCTAGGCTAGGATATAACCCTAGGCTAGAATATAACGCCGAGGATATAAACCGAAGAATTTAACCGGAGAATATAACCCCAAGAATATAGCCAAGGATACAGCCCTAGCTCAAACTACCGCCCTAGAACAGAACTCATCAGTTTGGATCAAGACCTGACTTCTTCTCCAGGAAACCACTTCATCTAAGCTAAGTACCTAGAAAAGTACAAATTCCTCTATTAAATTCCGTTGTTCATTTCCTGTGGCAGAATAAATTGTAAATTTGTTTTTAATTCTTTTTTTTTATTAGAAATCCTCAACTATAAAAGTTGAGGGAGATACCGCCCGGGGTCACTTTTCTTTATTAACTTTTATCTAAATTTTACAAGGCGTTTCTACCTTTTCCGCCTTAGTTTTTTGTAGTTTTCATCGTTAAAAAGGTAGTGGCGCCCTCAACTTTTACAACCTTCCTGTAGCACTTGTGCAGCATAAACTTGGGGTCGAATCACCCTTGAGAGGAGTCTCTAGCCGGAGCCCTTCGAGCTGGTGCCCTGTGAGGTACAGCACTTACCGTTACAAATTGGCGCCTTCACCGTTACAAATTGGCGCCCAGCTAAAAGCATACTTTTACCGTTACATTTGAAGAATCTATTTTTTGCTATTTCAAAGTTATTTTCAAGATTGATATGATTTTCCTTCAAGGGTAATGAAACTTCAACTCTACCATATTTATCCCGAGTATGATTTTTCAAGAAATGTTTTTCACAGAATTGTTCTTCTGTAAATTTATTTTGAGAATTTGTGATTTCTTCCAACAACCAGAATTTCTCTAGTTGTGATTGCAATTGTTCTGAGTTTGAATTATGGGTGAAGAGACATATGTTTTTATTATTATCTTGTTTTAAATTCAAAGGACCTGAGATTAGCCATCCTAACTGTGATTTTTGTAAAATTGGTTGATGATGTCCCAATTTTATTTGACCTATGCAAAGTAATTCAAATAAAATTGAATTTCCCAATAATAGGTCAATGCTTCGTGATTTATTGAAGGTAGGGTCTGCCAATGTAATACCACTAGGTATATTTAAGGCAGAATTAGGAAAGGAGAACTGTGGTAAGTTACTTGTGATGTTTTCAAGGATTAAGAAATTTAAATTTTTTGAAAAGTTATTATAATTCGATTTAATTTTTGTGTGTATGTAAGAGTTGACATTTGCTGGTTTTTGACCTATACCGACCAAAGGTACATTTATTTCAATTTGTCTTAAGCCCAATCTTTGTGCTAATTCCTTAGTTATGAAATTGCTTTGACTTCCAGAGTCGAGTAAACATCTACAATTAATTAACTTATTATTGTTGTCAAGAATTTGTACAATGGCTGTGCACAAAAGAACTGTTTCGTTGTCCTTACTTGAATTAGCTGCTGTTGTATTATTTATCTCTGATTTACTTTCTGATACGCCACTTGTAGAAGGTTGATTTTCTTGATTTATATGTAATAATGTGTTGTGTCTCTTTTTGCATATTTTACAACCCTGACTAACGCACATGGGTGCTGAATGATCCTTTCTTAAACAATTAGTGCATAATTTTAATTTTTTACTTTCGGCAAATCTTTTTGCAGGTGAAATCTGCAAGAATTTATCACAAGAAAATATAAAATGATTCTCATTACAAAAATTGCAGTTTGGTGTATAATTTGTTTGAGGTTTATGTGAAGCGAAAAGTGATTTTGATTGATTTGCGTAGTTTTGTTTTTTAAAAGTGTGTGTGGTTTCATTTCTTTTTGATGATTGCGAGTTTTGAGAAGACGTATCGCTAATCTTTTTCAAAGTTTGGCACCGAGACTAAAGAAATTTTGTTAATTCTGATATTTTAGGTAAATAATTGCTATCTTTATTTTCAACAGTCTGTTCCCATGCAAGTTTGGTTTGGAAATCAAGTTTTTCTACTAAAATGTAAATTAAAAATGGATCCCAATTATCTGTATCAATGTTGAGTGATTTTAAGCAGCCTATTTCATTGCTAAATGTAAAACTAAACTGTCTTAGTGAGTCATATGAACCCTTTACTACAGGTGAAAGATTTACTATTGTTTTTATATGTTGATTTATTATTGTTCTTCTGTGTTCTAATGCGTTCTTCAAAGTATTCCAGGCTACCGCATAATTATCATCCGTTATTTTAAGGTTATGAAGTGCTTTAGCAGCTTCATCTTTCAGACATGATTTTAAATACTGTAGTTTTTGGCTTAATTGTCTCATATTTATGTCATTGTCTGGTGTTTTTAACAAAATCTGCAAATCGAGCAATTTCTTCAAAAAGATCACTTCTTTTAATAATGAGCTCTTCAAGCTTACCCTTTGTGATATTTAAATTTCCGTTTGTTTTGTGAAAAATGAATAGATGTATGAGTGTTTTGTGATATTATGTTTTTGTTCGAATATGATATTTTATATTCTGTTGATTTTGTTTGTCAGTACCTAATGTCTGATATAACACATGAACAATTTCCAACCACTAATGTACAAATACAAATACTATCATAGTAATAGGTATATTCATTTGATAAAAGACTAATTCAAATGGAACAAACTCACCGGGCGGGCATTATTCTGTCAAAATCCCTGATGCGTTTGAACCATCAAAAAAAACTCTTGATTCATAGGTCGCTGGTTCATATCCGGCTCGAAGGACCAATGTTTGATATAGTTTCCTTCGTCGATTTAAACTGATTTAATGATTAAACTAGTGCTTTATTAACAAAATTATGGAAAATGATATAATAAAAAATGTTATATGACAAATCGCTTGACAGTAGTCACTTGTACCGTCTTGATTCCTGTTAAATTAAAAGTCTACAAAAATATATGCTCAGGTCATTATTTCACTCGACCATCGCGAGTCGTAACAAATATTGTTACCTCTGATACGAATCTTGCCTGATCTGTGACACAGGTACGTAACTTTGGTGTGTCTAAGTGTTTTCTTAGAACCACTCATTTTCACAAATGAAGCAAAGGCTTCTGCTTCAACTTTTGTTTTCCAACTCTAAAAATAATATATTAAAATAAAGTATAGGTAGTATCAAGGATAGTATAGGTAGTATACTTAAGTCTCGACTTTAGCACATAATTTTTCCATAAAAATACCTGAAACGCTTCAATTGATTCGAACTCAAAGTTTTTTCACACTCTCTACACATATGATTGTATGCAACAGAGGGTTTTCGAATAATAGGAGCAAGAACATCTATTTTATCTAAAACAATAAACAATCACTTTATATACATAATAAAAAAGAAAAATTAAATTTTGTACCTATCTGGATGTTTCCTGATGAAATCTTATGCCATAACACAAAAACCACAAAATATCAAGTAATATTAAGAATATAAGTTTTTTTATTAGTAGTTAGTATTGTATTGTATTAAGTCTTGAATCGTCAACAGAACTCTGTGAATGTAATGCTGGTTGCATATCACACAGTTTGAAGCTTCAAATTGAACGGCCGGGGTCTGTACCTAGACGCTTGTAATAATCAGTAGGTCTCTCTAAAACATTTAAAGCATTTAGATTTTTTTCAACACTATCAAAAATAAAATTTAGACCTTCATTGGAATAAACATTTTATGTGATTCTTTATTAAAGATTGTTTATCTTCAAACCTATCACAGAGTAGTTTACATGCTGTTGTAATTTGCTTCACAAAATTGCAATGATTTTATTTTGTCAGCAGCTGCACCTTGAAGTGACAGTCGCAAATAACGAAATTTGTACATTTGACATCATAGAATTATCATGAATTATTGACATAAAGCTGTCTCTAAAAAATAACTACTGATCTAAAGAGCCGTCCAATGTAGGTAAATTTAGTTGTGGCAAGCGAATATTTGTATGTGGTACAGTATTCTTTGAATCATTACTGCCATTTCTGTTAATACTTTCATGATCATGATCATCCTTTTCGTGTGATATAATAAACTTTTTAACAGCAGAAATTATTTTATAAAATTCATTTTCAAATTGTTCTCTCACAGGGGAGTGTACAGTGTCATAGTTTGTATCGAAATCAGGATCTTCAGATTCAATAGCAAGTTGGGAATTGTGAAAATCTTCAAAAAGCGTTTCTACTTTTGTTAGGCGTTGCTGTAAATCAAGTAAATCTACCTCATCATCATCCTTCATAGTTTGAAAATGTTTAGTAAATCTTGTTAAAGAGCCTTTTGCTGACGTACGTTTAATTTTATTTTGATTAGGCATGGTGAAGGTTTCAGTATGAAATGCGACACCTCTAAGTATTAGAAATGCAGTGTAATGAGTGAATTGACTCTCACAGTTTTAGTTGTTAAATGTAATAAGTATGTGTCAAGCAGAGTACCGCTAATGAACGGGATGACAGTAGGAATATAGGTAGAATGTAAAGCACTGACTTGAATAAATCCTGTTGTAGCTAATTGAATAAAGGCTTTGTGTCCAGTTTCCAGTAAGTTCTATCCATTGCTCGAAGGACCATATGTTGTGTTTTCGTCTATATTTTTAGAATTTCACATCTTGATTAGTGATACATTACACAAAATGATGTATTATTTTTTATTTAATAACAGTACAAAACGTCAGAAAATAAAATGTGATCTTTCATAATAAAACAAAAACAAAGTAAGTAACTTAGAAACTTATGTAAAACAAAACTAACAGAGTTAGGTTAGAAAATCTACTTTTCCTCATTGTATCGCAGGAGTCTTGGTTCCTCTGTTGTAAATGTCAACTTTTGGTGAGTTTGAAGTATTTGAGACTAACAATGAGGTCATCCTCATGACTCTAAAAAAATGTTTTGCATTGAATTTGTAGAATAATAAAAATGAATGAGGAGGTCACATTAAAAAATATCAACAATTATTATACTTCAGCGTAAAGACTCCTAAGCCACCGTTATTACATTGACTTTTTTTCAAGTAGGCTTGTGTCAGAACTTGTCAGTTTTTCGTGTAAAGAAATATTTGACAATTTTACTGTCACTAAGTAAGAGTGTATTATTTGTAGTAAAATAAGAAAATGCCACGACATAATGAATTTTCCAACAGTGAAATGCGTGATATGATTTGTGTTTTTGCTCAGTCAAATTATAGTGGACTTGGTGCAGCCAGAAGGTATTCAGAATTATACCCAAATCGAATACAACCCAATCACAAACTGTTCACACGTATTTATACCCGCCTAGGCGAAACAGGGTGTTTTCGTCCTAAAAGCTTAAATGGTGCTCCAAAAAATATCAACGTCGATGATGAAGAAGAGGTTTTAGTTCGAATTTCGGAAAATCCAGATCTCAGTACTCGTCGGTTAAGTGCGGCAACAGGAATAATCCAATCGCCTATCTGGAGAATTTTAAAGAAAGATAATCTCCGTCCATATCACTATACTCCTGTTCAAAATTTGCTACCTCAAGATTCACCAGTTCGTCTACAGTTTGCTCAATCTATGCTAGATAAACAAAACGAAAACCCGGATTTTCTTAATTGTCTCCTTTTCACCGATGAGGCGACGTTTACTAGACGAGGTGTTTTTAATTGGAAAAACTATCATTTGTGGGACTCCAAAAATCCACATGCTCTAAAGGAACGATATTTTCAGCATGACTTCAAAGTAAATATTTGGTGTGGTGTGATATCTGGTTTTTATATTGGTCCTTCTGAACTTCCTCCTAATCTGAACGGGCCCCTCTATTTAAACTTCGTTGAACAACAGTTAAACACACTACTAGACGATGTACCACTAGCCATAAGGCGGTTTATGCAAGACGGGGCGCCGCCACATTTTTCTCTGTCAGTACGGCAATACCTGAATGAACATTTTCCTCACCGGTGGATTGGGCGTGGCAGTGAATTTGTTTGGCTACCTAGAAGTCCAGATTCAAACCATCTAGACTTCTCAATATGGTCACAAATGAAGGACATGATTTACAAAGATACAATTAATTCCATCCAAGAATTACGACAGAAAATTCAAGAAGCTGCTAATATTAAAAATAATCGACAAATGTTATTTAATATTCGAAGATCTTTAAGGAGACGCCTTACAAAGTATATTGGAAGTGGAAGGCGCGCATTTTGAGCATTTACTTTGAATTTTTCTTTTATTATTGTTACTGATTGTTATTTGTTGTCTTTACTGTTGTTACCCAGCATAGTAAAAATTTAATAAAATAAATTCATTTCACAATGAACAAAATTCATTGAATGTTTAAAATGCAACTAACTCAAAAACTGATAGAGTTACATGAAATAAACAGGGGTACCTTTTTTTTATTCAAAATTGAACTGCCTCTTAGATTTTCTAGTCATTTTAGCCATAACTCATTAGGCAAAAAAGATATGTTGTAATTTACCTAAGTAACAGGGTGTAACTAACGCCCTGTATGAATAGTGCTAAATTCAGCACAAAATTCGTAATTTTCATGCCAAAAAATATAAAGTTGCCAATTTTCAGGACGATGCTGCTTAAAATCACAAAATTATCAAGAAATTATAAATTAAAATTTCAACTTCAAATACCCTGTATCTCGTAAACCTGCGACATTTGTATAAGACATGTTGGGCTCAATCGCTATATTTTGGTGTGTAGTATCTCCAGTTCAGAGATTGCCCATTCTTAATGAATCACCCTTTATATAGAAGTTAAATAACATAGATAAAATAGAAAAAGTGATAAAGAGCTTAAATATCAAATCTATCAATATAAAAAGTTAAAATTCGATTTTTCAAAAACTACAATTAATTCACTGTATCGTTAACTGTTCCACCAAATTCTGTTTTATTTACCTCCCTATATAAATTGAAGTTATATATAATAATACTTGTTACAAATCTTTGAAATTCCATTTTGGGAGGTTCTGTTTCTGAAGAACAGGACGTAGAAATCCAAAAGGAAATACTCAAAGTACTAAGAGGCCTAGAAGTGAAACCAGATGGGGTTGATGGCTTTTTAGTTCTCATCGGAGAGGGGTTAAGGAGGTTACCCTTAAGAAACAGAAACCGCCTTCAAATCAAATTTCTTCACATGCTAGAAGAGTTGGAGTCTAATTTGGAGACAGATTAATTTTTAAAAAATGTATTAAATGTTATACATATATAAGCATCACAACATATTTGGTTTTACTTAAAGATCAAAAGCAAAATTTTGTTTTTTTAATATTAATATTTTTATATTATATTTTATATTAAAAAAAATATATAATTTATAAACATTCTGCTTACATACAACTAAAAGTCATTATTTTGCACTTTTTGCCACTGCCAGGGAACTGCTCCTATGTTTTCAAAATAGTCTGACAATCTGTACCTTACATTAGCAGCATTTCTTGTATAAACATTACAACCAGTTCGGCCTATATCAATTAGGCCTGTACTTATTTCTAATGTGCTTAAATCGAATTGGGAATATTTACAATCCCTGATTGGTGAAGAGGATTATCTTTTAAGAATAAAATTATGTAAGCATATTGTGGCTTGCACAATTTTTCTTGTAGTTGCTGTAGAAGCAATAATTGGTTTCGCAAAAATTCTCCAACGACCTCTCAAAACACCAAAAGCACATTCTACTATACGTCTGGCCCTACTTAACCGGTAGTTGAAAACCTTCTTCCTTCTATTTAGTATTCCGCTTCGAGGATAGGGCCCCATCATATAATTGGTGAGAGCAAATGCTTCATCTCCAACTACAACATAGGGGAATATCAAATTTCTGTCCTTATCAAGAGAACATGCTGTTGAAACTTTCATTAATTTGTTCTCAAAGCCCATCCCATTAATACTTCTGCGAAAAACACCACTGTCACTGTTCTTCCCTGGAGTTCCAATATCTACCAATGTAAGTCGCGTATTGGCATCCACAACAGCCATAAGAACAATACTATGGCTATTCTTATAATTGTAGTGGGAAGATCCACTATCAGGTGGTACTTGTAACAATAAAATAAATTTTTAAGATATCATTTGTAATTTTGTGACATTCAAATTTGTAATTAAACGGGCACCATGATGAGTGGCTTCTGCACTTTGTGTGTGTATGTGACTCAGAACCGAACTATTGGCCAAACCAAACCCCCATTTTTTCTGTTTTATTTTGGTAAGCTGTAACGAGTTATTTTGTGGGACACCGATTTGAAGCTAATTTTTAGTTTTCACCGTAGTATATTTTATTTTTATCCATAGGTTTTATATAACTCGTTACTTACTTTCCAATCCTTTCTGTTACCACATTGATTTTTTTTCACCGCAATATTGTATTTTATTAGTAATTCAAAACACATGAATACGAAACTAAAAATATAAAAAATTATTAATTTTGATTCTAAAAAAATCCAAAGACTAGAGGACGTCCGGTACATAAACTATTTTAATTAAAACAAAAGCCGTCCAGTCTAGTTGAAAGTGAATCTATTTCATGTATGATTCCGATAAGGCAAAAATTGTAGGTAGGAATTGGGATATAAATTTGAAAACCGAACGGTTTTGTGCTTCTCTGCTACCGTTTGTTTTCAACAAAAGTCTCTCCATCCGACCTAAAATTTTGAAAGTATGATTACAGTGAATCCGTAATGTCCGACCGCTCTTGAGTAAGTAAGAAAAATTGTTTTAGTAAAGTCAAAGAATATATTTTGATCCGCTTAAAAATATATTTCCGTAAGCAGTTTCGATATTTTGATTGTCGAAATTTAGTACAGTATTCTAGTGAGTGGTTTTTTTGCTATAGATAAGAAAATTTATTTTCAGTTTTATTATTGTTACATTTTTTTTATATTGGGTTTGTTTTCATTCTTAATTGAATGCTCAATACATCGAATATTGGATTTTAGATTTTGTTTTTCCCGAATTAAATCATTATACCCATTGTCCGGTCCCAAAATTACACGAATATATTAAAAAATTTTGTTCGACAATTTGAAATTAAAACTGATTGTGAGGCGAGTGCGAGGATTATTTCATGCGTTATCCAACCTTCAGTCGGTAAAGGTACGTCGAGTTTTTATTTTTTTTTTAATTATTTTAACACGTTTACGATTTTCAAACAAGTCTGAAGCTGATGCCATAGGTTGATTGAATATCTAGTTTAATTCACGGTATTCATGATCAATGGTCGATCCATTTTCCCGAACTCCCAAATTCACGACCTTTTGTAGTTGTGATTAAATTGTTCATTTTGTACGATAATTTGATTTTTTGCTCACTACTATAATATTATTCTTCCTTTAAAACTGCTCACTGTTCGTTCACGAATTGCTTATATCGCTTTACCTGTTACTAATCGCTTGAATAACCTGCTTATATCTAGTTTATCGTACCATTGCTTATGCACGTACTACCGGCAAGTTTTGCATAACACGAATATTTTTGTCGCATTTGCACACTGTATATATTTATTTTGTTTGGCACCGCTGAAAATATTTAATTTATGATATTTCTGAAAATATAAATTACTGTAAATATTAACGTACTTTATCCCTGTGGATATTAAATATACCTGGTAATATACAAACCGACCTAATCAGTGTTTTCTTAATAACCCGTAGCATAGGCGTCTGAGGGTTTATAGTGTTATAGAAGTGTCGAATTCAAAGAGACCCCTGGAATTTTCCGTAACCCCCATCCGAGGGTATCTGGAACTCTTGACGCTATGGGTCAAGTATCCGTGGAGCAAACCACGTAAAAAATCTGGCACCCCAGCATTCGTTTTGAAGATTTTGCATCGAGGGTGACCAAAGTGACGTGCCCTGTTGGTAAAATCTAAAGGGTAGGTGAAATCCGCGTCACAAAGCTTTGAAACAAATAAAAAGGAGTGCAAAATTCTATGGGTTGTGAAGTTTACTATCACCTAATAATAATAATTTTATTAAGTTAACTTACATTAGTATTTTAGTATTATTCGATTCGGGCTACGGATGGTATCGCTAGGTATCGATAGCGCATTCAGTTCACGCATAAAACAGTGGTAAAAAGTGTATCAAAAATTGTGAATTTCACACAGTGAGTACTATATGATTGCATAATAATATACCAAAACAATATAAAAGCATGCACATTTTGTAGCATCGATATTGTATAAGATGAATATCAATAACTAAGAATACGACTCTTAAGTTATAGTACAGGCGCAAAATACAAAAAAACCAAATTATATATACTTACCATAAAACAAAAACAAAAAATGAGTGGTGAAGGCGATATTTTAGAAACATTAAAAAAATTTATCGAAGAACAAAATAACAAACTGGCTGAAAACATTACCAATCAACTGACTAAAGAAATTGCAGAAATAAAAAAGTTGTTACTAGAGGACAGCAAAAAAATTGAAGAGCTAGAAAGGGAAATAAATAATCTGAAATCCAAGAACTATAGGCCTATCAGCCTGCTGTATGGTATGGGTAAATTGATGGAGGGGATAATAAGGGATAGGATTGAGGAGGAAGTTGGTAGGAATGGGGGTTTTAGGGTAAACCAGCATGGGTTCACGAAGGGGAAATCTTGCATCTCGGCGCTGAGCAAGGTGATGGGTTTGGTGGAAAGGGAGGGCGGCTGGAGGAAGAAGAAATTGGCCCTACTCGTGTTCTTCGACGTCGGGAACGCGTTCAACAGTGTCAGCAAACGGGCAGTGTTGAGCGCGTTGCTGAGGCTTGGAGTGGAGCAGGGGTTGGTTAACCTGGTGGAGGACTACCTGACGGGGCGTGTGATTGTAGACTCCAAAGGGAGGAGATATTAGATGGAGGCTGGAGTGCCTCAGGGCTCGGTTCTTGGACCGACGCTCTGAAAGTGTGTGTTTGATGAGGTTTGTGGGATAGTATGTGAAGAGGGATGTGAGATTACGGTGTATGCGGATGATGTGTGTCTGGTATGTACGGCAAAGGGAGAGGCGGAGATAGAAAGAAAGGCGGAGAGAATGTGCAGGAAGATTGTGGAGAAGATAGAGCGGTGCGGACTGAAAGGGGCGGAAGATAAGACGGTGGGGTTGCTAGTGAAGGGACGAAGCAGGGCAAGGGAAGTGGGGGTGATGGTTAAGGGAGGGAGAATTCGCATGGAGGTGAAATACCTAGGGGTGTGGTTGGATAGCCAATTATCCTTCAAAACCCATATGGTAAAGGCGGCAGAGAAGGGTAAAGTGAGGGCAGCATGGCTGGGGAGATTGATGTGTAATGTGAAAGGGCCGGGAGAGTGGAAGAGGAGGGTAATTGGTAGGACGGTAGAGCAGAGTATGCTGTACGGTGCGGAGGTGTGGGGTGAAAGAGCGGGGGTGAATGCGAAGGTTAGGCCACTTCTGCGGGTGCAGAGAGGGATACTGCTGAGGGTGGTGCAGGGGTACAGGACAGTGGGTGGACTGGCAGCACCGGTGCTGGCAAGGTCCTACCCATTGGACGTGTTGGTTAGAGTTAGGAGCAAACGCTGGAGAGGTGCGACCAAAGAAGAGGTACGGGCATGGATGGAGGAGGAAATGGAAAGAAGGAGGGAGGAATATGAGGGCGCGCGAAAAGGAGCGATTGGGAATAGGAGAGATTGGATGGACCGGAAATTCGGGGAGGTGAACTACTTCTTGACACAAGTGCTCACTGGACATGGGTCGAGAGTAGGGTACCTCCACAAGATTGGGAAACGAGAGACTGGTGTGTGCGAGGTGTGAAGTGGAGGATGATGTGGGGCATGTGTTTAGATGCTGGAGGAACGAGGAAGTGCTGAAGAAGTTGTAGAGGAAACTAGGGGAGGCGGTGTACTGGGAAAACATGGTGGAGATAATGTTGAGGGGGGAGGAGGAATGGATGGAGGTGAGTGGAGTAGTAGAGAGCATGGTAAGGGGGAGAGAAGGACTCGATATGGCATGAGTGGCAGGAGTGATAGGAGGGAGAAGATGACGGTGTGAGCGGAGAGTGTGCGAGGGACCGCCGCCTGTCTCGAAGTATGCTAGGGTAGTGATTCCGAGGCGGGGGTAACGGCGAGTTTGAGGTGGGTTTGGTTGGTAGGCATCTCCTTGGGGATGAGTCCAACACTGTTTGGGTCCTGGACCCATTCGAACATGAGTTTCCCATCTCGGCCCGAAAAAAAACATCCAAGAACAAGCAATTAGAGAGACAACAACGAATAAATAATATTGTGATATTCAATTCGAAATTCCCAGGAGGAAACTTAACAAACTTTACTCTTGACTTATTAAACCAAAAACTAGAACTTAACTTAACTGAACAAGATTTCAATACGGTAATTACTATTGGTAAAAGTGTAGATAATAAACCAATATTAGTGAAATTTGTCTCTCACCTCACGAAGAAAAAAGTTTTAAGATCCTGTAGAAAACTCAAAGTGACCGATATACGCATAACCGAAGAACTGTCTCAAGAAGAAAGAATAGTTAGGAACGTATTGTTGGATCAACTAAAAAAAGAGAAGCAAAATAATAAAAAAGCACATATTTATGGTCAGAAACTCTTTGTTGAAGGAACAGCATACACGTACGACCAAATTGTCAAAAATAATACTGTGACTGGAAATACATTGAATCTCGGTAATAATACCAATAGCGGCACCAATAGCAGCATCAATAATAAACAACCCAAACAAGATACCCAGAACCAAATAAGTGAAAGCAATAGTAAGTACCAACCAAAAAGAAAACACTACGAGTTAGAAAATCCTGCGGAAATTATTGTGAAGAAACCCACTCTTGAAAATCCTGTACCAAGACAATCACCAAGACTGCAAAGCGCCAAATATTAATTGAAACTGTTATTTTAATATTCTTTTATTTTACCAATTCTTTTGAGACATATTTAGTATTTAAAACTTTTACTTATATTTTTACTTTTAACTTCCTAACTCAATAAATTTTAAAAAAATGGACAATTATATCCTAGATTTCAAAATCGAACAAGTCGATACTAAAGAAATACAAAATCTGCCAGACTATAATATTTTAATTGATGACTTTAGTAAAAACCAGAGCATATCTATTTTTCAAATGAACATAAGAAGTGCAAACAAAAACATTGATGAATTAAAATTAACCTTGGAACAGGTAAGTATACAATTCGATTTTATCGTAATTACAGAAACAAGAAAAATACTAGACACTTCCTTATATCAGTTGGACGGCTATGACTTATTTTAAAATAATGGTAGTTTCAATGAATGCGATGGTGCCATTATCTTTGCGAAAAAAGAGTTTCAGAGTTCATGTAAATTAATCAGTTTCAATGAAATTATAATCTTAGAACTCGCATGCAAGGTACATAACAGGAATTTAGTGATAAATGGAATTTACAGACCGTGTCCTTCGCATGTAGATACCTTTATAACAGACCTAGGGACTTACTTAAAGCAATGTAAAAAATCTGATATCCATATAATAACAGGCGATATAAATATCGATATATTAGATAATGCATCAAACTTTGTACACGACTACTTAAACCAAATGACCGAAGAGGGTTTCGAAAGCTTGATAAATAAATACACTAGGGTAAAAGACCAACAAAAGTCATGTTTAGACCATATATTCTTTAAGACTAATATAAATAAATATAAAAATATTCCTATAATACTGCAAACTAGTATCACTGACCATTTTTCGATCATAAATCATCTTGTGCTACCTGAAACAAAGCAAAATATTCCATTAGAAAAGACAAAAGTTATATTCGATATAAAAATATTTCAAAATCAAATTAAACAAGAAGGTTGGCAGGACATAATGACATAGATATTTGTACCGAAGCTTTTATTATAAGTAAGTTCAAATTTTACAGAGACAAATCAACAATAACAAAAAAAAATAAAAAGAGCCGACATTAAACGTGAAAACTGGATCACACCAGCCCTTGTAACTTCTGTTAATAAAAAAATAGGTTATATAAAATAATGAAAAATAACTACACACCACATAATATATTGGTTTTAAGGAGATATAGAAACTATTTAAATACATCAATGAAACAAGCTAAATCATACTACTTCAATAAAAAATAGATGACAATAAGGATGTTAGAAAAAAAATTATGGGAATGTGTTAGAGAAATCTCAAACACCCAACAACAAAAAAATCCAATAAATTAAATTATAACGCATACAAATACTGTAGTCCATAACCCAAGACAAATTGCAAATGTATTCTGTGATCACTTTACAAATGTTGGAGAAAAAATGGCTAACAAAATAAACAATAAAAATACGATAAAAAATATTAAACAACACAAAATATCTAAAACAATCGTTCTTTCAGACACTGATGTAAAAGATGTAATAGAAACTGTAATGAGTTTGAAAAATAACAAGTCACCGGGGCTAGATGGTATACGATCAGAAACTCTTAAAGCAGTAAGCACAGAAGTTGCACCTGTGCTAACATTCCTAATAAATAAATCAATAAATTATGGTAAGTTTCCAAAAATATTGAAAATTGCAGAAATTTTACCCCAGTTTAAAGATGGAAATCCAAAGGAAACTTCAAACCATAGACCAATATCGTTAATTTCAAATGTAGGAAAGGTGTTTGAAAAAATATTACAAAAACGAATTGTATCGTTTATAAAAAAATTTAACATATTATCAGATGAACAATACGGATTTCGTGAAAACGTGTCGACGTCAGATGCAGTGGCCAGGTTGTTGGAAATGATAAATCATGCCTTAGATAAAAACAACCATCCATTGTCATTTTTGTTGACCTGGCTAAGGCATTTGACAGTGTCGACCATAATAAGCTCTTGTCGGTCTTAGAAAATGCGGGTTTTAGGGGTACAGCTTACAAACTACTTAAGAGTTACCTAAATGAAAGAAGGCAGTGTGTGAATATTAATGGAACTCACAGTGAATTCGAAGTTGTAAAATATGGTGTAACCCAAGGAACAGTCCTGGAACCAATCCTCTTCAACCTATACCTTGATGATATATTTTTTCAAGACACAAAAGGAGATATTGTGACTTTTGCTGATGACACCGCTGTATTCTATAAAAATGAAAATTGGTTGGCTCTCAAAAATGATATTGAAATTGACTTTGTCAAAATAGTTAATTTTTTTGAGAGCAGACTACTTACAATAAACTATAAAAAAACCTTTTTTACCGTTTACTTCATATAGCGCCGACTTGCCACCATTTGATCATATATCTATTACTGTATCCACAAAAGAAATGTTCCATATCAAAACATCAAATAAATTAAGTATCTCGGAATTTTCCTTGATTCCCATTCACGATGGGACCACCAAATAACCTATTTAATAAAAAAACTTAGATTTGTACTATATAAACTTAAATATCTATCTAATATTCTAAAATTAACTTACCTTAAAATTCTTTATTATGCATTGGTCGAAAGCCACCTAACATATGGTCTTATTGCTTGGGGATCAGCTGGGGAAACTCTCATCGAGCACCTACAAAAAGTTCAAAAAAGTATATTAAAAGTATTATTTCACAAACCCAGAACCTACCTTTCAATTGAGCTCTACCAAGAAACTGGAATATTTAACATCTGCCAATTATATGTTAAAGTCATTTTACTAAAGCAACATAAGGACAAAGCCACTCTAAAGACAATTCAGCATGGCTATCCAACTAGATATAAGGAAAGTGCTGCCGTAATACCCTTAATGAAAAAAGCTATAGGTAAAAAAAGTTTCACCTAACTGGCTCCAAAGTTATATAATCAATTACCATCTGATTTGAAGAAAATTAACTCTTCAAGTTTATTCGAAAAAAAAAAATAAAAAATTGGATCCAATCTTATCCGGCTGATACAATGCAAAATTTTATTTCTCCACGAAATGAAACTTATTATAGTCTGTCAATCTTATCGTGATTTATAAAACTTAAAATTTTTTTGTCTTATTAATATTTTAATTGATTTTACTTACATTAGTATTGTCGTTTTATATTCTATACGTTATATCTTATATTTCAATTCTTTAAAATGTTCTAATATATATTTAAAATATTTGTTTTTGTAAATGATTGCTTTTTCAATTTTTATACATCTATTTTTCATGATAAATGAACTACCGCATTCATGCACAAGCCTGGCTTTTGTGAATGTACGCTCTTTTTGCGATGAAAATAGGCAGCTACTTATTTAATTAACTTATCTTTATATGCTTGTATCTTTTTAAATATATATTGTAATTATTGTAACTGTAACTGAGGCGAATACATTTATTATTATTATATTACTTGAATGACTACATGTTTTCCATCCACTACCCCAATACAGTGAGGAAAGTCCCACTTTAACTCAAACTCCTTTGCCTTCTGTTTTTAATTTATTGATGCAGTCTGTTAAATATTCACCGTCAGACGCATCGAGGTTACCGGTAATTGATTTAAATATACTACCGATACCATTAATTAATCCTCGTTTTTGTCTTTTTACATCAAAAGATATTTCATTAAACTTTTCACTAGTGGATTCCGAAATTTGTTGTAATAATCCCAAATGGGATTTTACTTCTGTCCGAAAGGACTTTATCATGTGAGAATTTGAATCGAAGGTATTTTGAATTGTCTCTAGGATTCTATTGTTTTTTTCAAAGGTTTTTTTAAAGGCTGGTATGTTTTTGTGTACTAATAATGTCCATTCGTCATTTGAGACAATTAGTTTGGTTTCGTCGTGATAGTAGATTCCAATTGTATTGTTAATAGGTTCAATTTTATATTGACAGGTTGCTGTTCCGATCAGCAGCAGGAATCTGAAAATAAATTAATTTTCAGCATTAGGCTTCATAAGATCAAAATTTATTTTACATTGGTAATTTGTTTCCAAATTTAATATTGTTGCAGAATTTTTATGTATTTCTAATATTTCGAAAGGACCTTTAAGCTTATTTCCTAATTTGTTTTTAATTTGAGTTTCTTTTACGTAAACTTTGTCACCTATTTTATATTCTGGTTTGTTTTTAGGGACATGACTATCAAATCGAATTTTAGCCTTTTCTTTTTGCTTCAAAGTGTTTTCCCTCCCTCCCTCACCTCCATTTGAATTGGTATTCCCTATCTAGCCAGTTCCCGAGTTCCCCTCTTATGCAATCTTTTGTGATTCCACAAAACAGTTCCGGACCTATGAAGTCTCCTTTAGAGCCTTCTTTAGCTAACTGGTCCGCCATTTCATTACCTGCAATCCCCTCATGTACCGGCACCCATATTAGAGACACTTTGTTGTCTCTTGCCCTGTTGAGGGATTATTTGCAGTTTTTCACCAGTCTAGACCTAGTTGTTGGATCTGTTACTTTAAATAATGGTAGAATTTTAAAATCAGTAATAAGTTCTTTATTTTTTAAATCTACTATGCAATTATAATGTGGAGGCTATACAAGGAGATCGAACTCATACGGGAAAATTGACAAAACTTGTCCTCAAAATCGTCGATCTAAGCAGTTTGTTTTTTCACCGCGGCGTCGCGCATTGTACCTAAGATACCATATTAAAACTGTCACGACAATAACCTTACTTTTTATATTTTACCAATTTGACAGTAGGCAAATAGTAAACATTACTTGTGAATTAGGGTTGGCGATTCTTTCCAAAAAAGATCGATTTTTGAATCGATTCGAATCGTAGCCTGATGAATCGATTCATAAAAAAAACGAGGTCTAAAAGATCGATTTCCAAAAAATCGATTTTTTTCAAGTTAGTTTTTACAATGTAAATATAAATCCATTTTATGAAAAACAAGAAAGATTCCATAATAAACAATCTCTGGGATCTCTTATCAGTAAAATCATCGATTTTTTAGTTCAGGGAATTCGATAATAACAATTATTTTTATTACCATATCAAAAAATCAGATCAGATATAAAAGAAGACATTTATTTTCTAAATGTATTTTTTACATTAAAAAGTTGAGAAAATAGATAATATAGCTTATAGTTCCCAAAACCAAACCAGAAAAAATCGAATGTCGATTTTCAAGGGTGAAATATCGATCCACTGAATCGATTCAGTACAACATATCGATTTAAAAAATCGATATATTTGGCACGAGGAATCGATTCTTCGATTAATCCATTTCAGATCGCCATCCCTATTGTGAATTATAAAAACTAGAAAATTAAAATTGTTAAAAATTGATAATGTTGTTGAAATTTATTGCAACAGTGGTTGGTAGTGCAGATTATTTAAAAGGAAGACGTGATTGAATTTAATTTAAGTAAACCAGAGTTTTTTCAGTTACCAAAAATAATAAGAAATATTCAAAGATAAAAATAAAGTAGGAAAGGAAATATTTATTATGATAGACTTAAATTATATACCTTACTTGTGAGAAGTCTAGAAAAAGCATAATTGCACACAAAATACTTTACTTTTGCTGATGACATTGTTATGTTCTATACAAGTACAATTTAAGAGAACTGGAAGAAAAAAGGTGAACAAAGATTTGAAGAAAAACCAGAGATGGTTGATAAGGAATAAGCTGTAATACTAATTTGAAAATATTACTGGCATGTTCTTTATACAAAAAAATATGAATTCAGTTAATATTCAGATAAAAATAGGAAATGAAAATATAAATAAGGTGAGAACATACATTTGAAGGAAATATATACATCAAATAGAATAAAATTTATGTTTGCCAATTATTGGTGCACTTTACCAATGTAGGGATTACTAAAACCATAAGACATTGAAACTAATCGGTGGCACTTATTTCTTACCAATCTTCAGCTACCTAATTCCAGTGTGGCACACTTGTAGTATAACATTCATAGATAAAACAGAGGATTCAAAATAGTGTAGAGAATGTTTTGTGCAAATTCAGTTACAGAAGGTCCAAAGTTATATATATTTTGTGTACGTACTTATGTATTTTACTAATTGTGACTTTCCACTGTGTTTGCTTCATTAGGAAATAAACTGTATTTTTAAAATAAAGTACTTAAAAAAATTATTTTCATGTATGATACGGAATTATTTAAATATATTTTATATTGAAAATCTGTGCATGAACTAATGTCATTAGTAAGTTGTACCCATTGATTGAAAATATATTGTATTTTTCATTGTTATTGAACAGATTGAAGATTATGCATTGAGTTTTAAGACTTTGGGCTTCATCCTACACATGTTAAACCATTTCAGTATTCTGTTATAAGTTTTTGTAGCTTATTTGCTGTTATTTAAGATTATTGTGACTGATCAAAGCGATGTCATCTATATACTGCAATATGTATGCAAATTTAAATGTTCTGTTGCTAAATCATAGTTGTAACAAGATAGATAGATTGTAGAGCAAATAGGACAGTGAGGAATACTGGAGAAGTCATTAAATGTTTTGAATAAAACTGTAATTCACTTTTACTTGTGGTGTTCTATCACTAAGGTAGTTTTCAAGATTAAAAGCAAGTATTTAGAACACATCATTTCATATATTTATAGAATATACCACAGTTCCAAACACCATCAAACACTTCAGTAATGCCTAGAAAAATAGCAGCACTATGTTTTCATCATAAACTAGAGGTTTGTACTCATATATTTGATGTCAGGTTCGATAGTGTGCTTAGTTTAGCATCTGGTATCAAGATATAGATGTATTTTCTGATATCCTTCAGTTAAATTTTTCTGCAAGAGTACTCGTAATCCTATAAATCCTATTGGTAAATTGAGCAGTAAATATGAAGTATTCTAATTACCTTATTTTAACTTCAATAGTTCACTTATTACTCATAATACCTAAGCTGGATAAGTATAACAGGCAATAGGATAGGTAGGTATCAAGTTAGAGACAAAATACTGATTGTATCTGAACAATGTTTGATGATCGAAGTATTGTACACTTTATATTTAGGTAAAAGAAGTTACATAGTGTGTAGTAAATTACTTCTCATGCAACTCTCTGTATATTCAATATTTTCATAATTTCTTCTTGTAAAGGCTTGACCAGTTCGGAAGCAATCATCTTTTCGTTCATTTCATAGAAAATAATCTGAAATATTAGATATTATTACTTCTGTAATTGTTTTATTACTTCTTATTGATAGGACCAAATTTGTGTGTTATTAGAGCTTATGACTACTGGCTATTTATCTATACATACTTTCTATGTTTTCAAACTGTATTTCTTCTAGTTGCAATTCTCAATTATTCGAAGGCCATTTAATATAGTACATTTGAAGTGGCACATTTCCTCCAAGCATTTCAAGTGATTTTTCCTTTTTTTTTCCTCCGTTTTTTCATATTTTTGTGTAGCTAATATTTTTTTACTATTTAGGAAGCCAGATTCTGAAAAACTTTATACATATTGTAAACTTATCTCTTTATTCATCTCCAATTTATTTTTTATAATTGGGCAATCCAACTTGTGAACTTGGTTCTAGAATATACTTACTTGCACATAGAGTGTCTTTTTTATTCTTCAAATTTCTCTTTTAAAGACATACTCATTCCAACTGTGCTGGACCTTTAAGAGTGTTCTAAAATTCCATACTGAAGAGAAGACATGATAGTAGATATTCATATTTTTTATCACGTAAAAACATAAATAAATTCAGCAGCACAGAGTGGAACTGATTATTTTACCACCAAACGATTACAATTTTCGATATTTTTGAAAACGAGGACAAAATACGGATTTCTTATTCACAATATTTTCCATTTCTGTGACCTAACCTCACTTACCTCACACGTGAACAGCGAACTGTCAAAGAAGCTAGCAACCAATAAAACATCATGAACTCGAGTTTTATGATTGGCTGCCGTCAGATTTTTTGGTATCGCAACTTATGTGGTGCCCTCTATAATGACCAGAAATTGGAATACATGGAGTTCGATCTCCTTGTATAGCCTCCATGGATCTTATATTCTGTATTTAAAATGATATTCCATGAACATGACTGACAGTGACAGCGCTTGGCTTGCCTACTCAAAAAAACAGTTATAATAATAGAAAAGAATTACTTAATTAATTATATGGAAATAGAAATATTCCGAAAAGTATACTTTTGGGATCACAAGTACTTCCTTGTAAGTGTTAGTTTATAATATAGATATAGTGGTTACTTAGCTAACATGATATTATTTACATTGAGGTATCTAACTTATTGATAAATTGAAACTTGTCATCCGTTTTAGATACTAAAATTACTACTCGTCCTAGCAAGTTTAGGAAGAACTATACAGGATAACTATACAAGATGAATATGAAAATATAAGGTGAAAGTCTAGTTTAGTGAACCAACGCGGATTTTGATGAAATATTTTTTTTTAAATTAATTCGAGGTCGCTGAACACGAAAATGAAAAAAGAAATCGGCGCTCTCTTACCAAAAACGAGTTATGAATTTTTGAAGATGAGGTCAGATCAGCACTGCACTGGTTTTATTGTCATATTATTACTGCTTTAAAATGATGCATTATAACTTGTACACAATATTAAATACACTATAATTTCTTTTTAAGATATTCCTCTCACACACACATTTAAAAAACACTGATATTGATATTCGATTCTTGTAAATTCTTTTTTTAATTCCACAATTATTATATATTTTGACATTTTCATGTAACATGACTGACATAAGTTTTGGTCTGTTTCCTCTTAGTCGTACAACTTGTACCTAATAGCATATTCAGCCATTAGAGATATTTAGCCACTTGAATTAGTTGCTGAATATTTTCGATTTCATGATTGTGACATAAAAGATATAAACAAGATGAACATCATGAACATACACCTATTTTTCCGATAGCTGGCGCTGTATTTGGCTCAACTTTCGTTTAACTGAAATCAGTTATGTAAAAATTGAATGAACAGCCATCAACATACTGTGAAAAAGGCGCGCCGGATCGACGTATTGCGAATTGCGAAACGTCGATCGGGCGCGCTCGCTTCGCTCGCCATAATCAATCTACTTCATTATTTCAAAAGGAAATCCAATCTAATAAATGTATCAAGCTGATAAAAAGCGATTGCGATTTCATTTTGATCTGTGTTAGTTGGTCGGGAAGCGATATTAGTAGAATTTTTAAATTTTCTAAAAAGGGGAAACAGCTTCTGATAACCAAAGTCTTATAATATTAGCAGTATGTTCAAAATTTGATTTGGAATTACACCTGCAGCAACTATTTTCGTTGTCAGCAGTGTTTATAGAGGCCGAACAACTGAGGAGGTAATTTTTTTGAAGAATTAATTGATGTGTGCCATTCAGAAAAAAAAATTGTTCAGCATCCTCAATGATCAAATTGAATGGTTCATTATCCTTCGAATAAATGATAAATATCAACCAAACTTATCTCAAAACTAACCATCTTTCTAAAATCATCATCTCTCAAAATTTGAGAAAAAAATGTTTCAACTGTAATACGGCGCCAGCTATTGGAAAAATAGGTGTATGTTCATAATGTTTATCTTGTTTATATCTTCTATTTCACGATATGGTCATGATCAAGAAATAGAAAATATTCAGCAACTAATTCAAGTGGCTAAATATCTCTAATGGCTGAATATGCTATTAGGTACAAGTTGTACGACTAAGAGGAAACAGACCAAAACTTATATGTCAGTCATGTTACATGAAAATGTCAAAATATATAATAATTGTGGAATTAAAAAAAGATTTTACAAGAAATGAATATCAATATCAGTGTTTTTTAAATGTGTGTGTGAGAGGATTATGTTAAAAAGCAATTTTAGTGTATTTAATATTGTGTACAAGTTATAATGCATCATTTTAAAGCAGTTATAATATGACAATGAAAGTGCAGTGCTCGTTTTTGGTAAGAGAGCGCCGATTTCTTTTTTCATTTTCGTGTTCAGCGACCTCGGATTGATTTAAAAAAAAATATTTCATCAAAATCCGCGTTGGTCCACTAAACTAGATTTCTCAAATATAAATACACCTAGGCGCACTTAACTCAGTCAATGGAAAAAGAAGTTATAAAAATAAAGTCTGAGTAGTGGAGTCCAGATAAACTGTATGGTAAGGTTCACTTCCAAAATATTAATAACTATTCTCGTCACTAATGAGCCAGTGACAAAAGATGAACTCTACTATAGGTATCACGAAATACGAATCAGAAAGGTATTACTTGTTCGTGTCTTGAAGTCCTTGTGAGGTTACCTGGAGGTGGATACTCCGGTCTGCAATGGAAGTATAGTAGTATCCAGAGAGTAGAATCCAGAGAGGAGGGAACTTTGTAGCAGACGATGACTGTGTGGCTATAGGTAGGCTTATACCTACTTGTTGAAGATGAAGAAGGTATTCTCTTGAAGGAAAATAGTAACCGAAGAAAGAAAGAAAAGGTAAGAAAAAAAAAAGAAAGTCTGAAAAGAAAATATAAATAGGAAATGGTGTTTGGTGTTGGTGAATGAATCCCAATAGATATCAGGTAGATTACTTACCCTAGATGGTGTGTGACCTTTAAGTATTGTTACCTTGATTAAAAGGTCCTGTTAATCTCAGGGTGGGATTCGAAATAAAAAACCGATTCAGTTGTAATGTTGGTTTAATATAATAAAATAAGGGTGGTTGTTATATGAATTTCCAGAAAACAAACAAGTCCTTGCCTACTAATTGTAACGCCAAAAATTCCCTAAAGTAGTTCCGCTGTTCCTCACGATTTATATGAAGTTGGCTTTCACAAATTATGTAGGTTATTCTAGGTTAATAGAAAGCATGGGAAGATTTATAAAAAAAGAAAAGTTTTACACTATCCAATCTTACCTAAGGGGTGGTTGGATACAGAATTATATTAATGAACTACCTTTGTATGCATACTTTGGCTTACAAACTCTAGTGATTGTGCTAATTGTTATTAAATAATATACAAGTTGTCCTCAACAGAGGGAAAAGACACCAGGAAACTAAGTTCCTCAGTAGGTACGGCAAAATACTCTACTTACAATACTTTTTCATAAAGATATTTGTTATTTCAGTCCAATGTGTTTTCTACTCAAACCCCTGGATTCCTTGTTAAAAGTAAGGTATGAAGGTTACCTGTTTACAATCGGGTGCTGTGGTGTGTCCCTCCAAAAGAACTGAAGGTGGCTTACTATATCTTGTAGGTAGAGGTGTATCCGATATGATGACTGGGTGTAGATGATGTCGATGCAGGAATGAAATGTAGATATCGATGTATAAAATAAAGCCAAAGAATGAAGAAATAACCAAAGAAAGAAGATAGATAGAAGAACGAAGAAAAGAAAGAGACCGTAGAAGTTGTGTGGCCTCAAAGTGGTTTCGCCTACGGATGTGGAGACAGGAATTTAAGCTGAGCCAAATAAATATCCACTTATACAAATGGTAGAGCTCCAACAGGATCACTCTAATAAAATCTAAGCTCACTTAAATATATTTCAAAAAATCAGCAAAATTGCTAAACCATGTGGTCTATCACGAACCTCACATGGAAGAAAAAAGGAAACCCATCTCCTATCTACGTATGGATGGTCCTAGAAAAAAAGGTATGTTCTTTTCCTTTACTTCTTTATTACCAAAGTACTTAACACCAGAGATAAGCTCTGATAACAGAAATTAAAAGAAGAAACTATTAATTGATAAGGAAGGTCAATGATCTTTAATCAGTAGATCTATGAATAGAAAAGTGACATTATGATGAAAGACTGAAATCACTTTGAGAAGATTTATTTTTAAGATTGACAGATATGACAAGATTGTCATCTACTTTGTACACCAAGTAAACAAAATAACCTTTAAGCCTTTGGTATTTTTAAATCAGTAACTTTTATGATCGGGTGATCATAAGATTCCGGTAAATTTAGAATATAAATATTTGATTATTATTATTCCTACTTGTTGTAAATAATAAGTGGTAAATACTTATTTATTATTTTTAGGAGCCCTTCAGGGAGACGCTTGAGAAAAGTGAAAGGATTCCTGAGACTTTAATTGTATTAATCCTACTTAAACAATCAGGATCTGTTTTTAATAAAATAGCAGTTGGTAGGTAGAGTTTATTTTTGGATGTTTGAAAGAGAGGCACCAATAATTCTTTGTCCCGTAACACACCCCTCTTTCCCGAAAAGAAGTTTTACTTTGTCAAAAGGGAAACTTCATATAACATTCCTAACTTTTAACAAAACATATAGCCTTAGTTAGCATACATCTGAAATTCGGTTATAATCTTAAGTTGCTTATCATATTACTTTATATATAAAACTTTATACAAAACGACAAAAAAATATTTGAGGACTTATTCTTCATCACTATCATCTGGAGGATGATGCTTTAGGTCTTTTGCATGCCATATGCCACAATCTTTACCATTTTTATCTCTCAATTGGTAACTCCATGGAGAAAGAATTTTGGAAATTACAAAAGGGCCAGTGAATTTTGGTGCAAATTTTGCGGTGATGTTATTCGCTTTATTTGACAGGGAATAGTTTCGCTTCCATACTTGCTGACCAACAGGAAACTTATCTGGTCTTCTTCTCAAGTCATACCCCTTTCGACTTTGGTCATATGCTCTTCGGAGACGTTTGTTGACATCCTCATAGACCTTCTTCAGAGCTTCGGAACGGTCTTCAGGAGTCGGCAAATCTTCTTGGGGAACATCCGATGGAGATCGACCACGAACAGTGATTTCTCTTCCATACATTATGAAATTCGGAGCCATGTCGGTAACTTCATGTTTTGCCGAACGCAAAGCCCATGCAAGCTTTGGCAGATATTTCTCCCACATCTTGTGATTATCCCTCACATAGGAACTTATCATCGTCTTAAGGACGCGGTGCATTCTCTCAACGGGGGATGCCTGTGGGTGGTAATTGGCAAGATAGCATAACTTGACAACATACTCGTTCATTTTAGATATGAATGTTTTATTTTTAAACTGAGACCCATTGTCTAAAATAATTCTAGACGGAGTACCAAACACCAAGAAAACTTGATCTTCCAGAATCTGGGCGATTTTATCTCCAGTCGCAGTGCGCATAGGAAATAACAAAACGAACTTAGAGAAGCTGTCACAAATTGAAAAAATATAAGTATATCCCGAAGAACTACGGGGAAGTGGTCCGACGAGGTCAATGGACAACAAGTCCCATCGACGAGTCACAGTAGGGGTTTGGCTAAGCATTTTCCCTGCAGGTTTCGTCTGTAGTGGCTTAGTGCTAAGGCAGACGTGACACCTTCTAATGTACTTATGCTATACTATAATGCGTCCCATGGTCTTGAAAACACCTAGATGACCACATGTGGGGGGATCATGGTAATTCCTTATGATGTCTTTCCGTTTCTCCTTAGGAACTACTTCTAACCAGCTATCTAAATTATGCACAAGATTAGGGTAGTTTGTCTTCGTCAGTCGATAGAGACGTTGGTTTTCAACTCTCCATAATGGATATTTCACCGGGTCGTGTTCAACTTTCTCCATCATGGTATTGTACCATTTGTCCAAGGAGGGGGTAGAACTTTGGAACATGGATTCAATGGCAGGTACTGATCTAGATAATGCATCAGCAATGACTTGATCCTTACCCTTTCGGTGTACGATCGTAAAATCAAATTGTTGAAGGCGCATACTCCATCTAGCAATTCTACCAATTGGATCCTTGATCTTGTACAGCCACTGTAAGGCATGGTGATCGGTCCACACAGTAAAGTGTGCTTCTTCAAGGTAAGGACGAAGCTTTTCCACTGCCCAAATAACGGCTAAACACTCTTTTTCTGTGGTGGTATATTTCCTTTCGGCTTTTGTCAGCGAGCGGCTTAAATAGCAGACGACTTTTTCTTTTCCATCCTGGATCTGAAACAATACCGCACCAAGACCAAAATCTGAGGCATCCGTTTGAACTATAAATGGGAGGTCGAACTGTGGACAAGACAAGATTGGAGCTGATACAAGATGATTCTTTATAGTATCCATATCCTTTTGACAATCTACATCCCAGAGAAACTTTTTATTTTTATGCAGAAGTGCTGATAGAGGTGCTGTAAGGGACGAAAAATCCGGAATAAAGCGTCGATACCATGAAGCTACTCCAATCAGACGACGGACCTCGGTCACCGTTTTTGGTACAGGTATCTGAAGGATGGCTTCTACTTTGTCTGGGTCCACCAACAAACCAGCTGCATTCAACACGTAACCCAAGTAACGTAACTCGGACTTACAAAAGCTACATTTATCCCTGTTAAGGGTTAAACCTGCATCCGCAAGTCTTCGCAAAACTTCTCCCAAAACGTATAAATGCTGGTCAAAGGTAGAAGTGCAAATAATGATATCATCTAAATAAACGAAAACATAGTTTTCAAGGTCGTAACCAAGTACCTTTTCCACGAAACGTTGCCACGTGGCTGGAGCGTTATGCAAACCGATGCGGTATAGGGTCGGGAAGATTCCGCGACAGGAATCTGCCAATAAGCTGACTTGATGTCTAGGGTAGTGAGGAACCTAGCATCTCTCAGTTTATCTAAGGTTGCAGAAACAAATGGCAGTGGGTATGCGTCACGTTCACTGACTTCGTTCAACTTTTTATAATTTACACAGAATCTGAATGTATTATCAGGCTTTTTAACTAGTACTATTGGCGACGCCCAAGGAGAACTAGATGGTTCGATTATATCCTTGGCGAGCATGTCATCAAGTTCCTTATTCACCTGCTTTTGTAATGCTGGAGAAAGAGGGTAATGTCTCTGTTTTATGGGTGGATGAGAAGTTTTTATGACGTGTTCCACTAAGTGAGTACATCCTAAGCCTGACCCCATTTTACCAAACGTAGAGTTGATGAGACAATCGAGTTCATTCCTTTGATCACCTGAAAGTTGGTCAAGAGAATTAATAGCAGATATTTCGGGTAGTACTTTGTCATCATGTGGAACAAAAGACCATTGACCAGAGTACAAGTCTGGAACGATTCCCATCTGCATCCAAAAATCTATCCCCAAAATAAGATGATGCGAAATTGACGGTACTACAAGGACTTCAAATATTTTTATTCTGTCTTGTAATTGGATAGGGATTGTAAGCGAACCCACGACCTTACACTTAGCTCCATTCGCTACTGTGCACTCCGTCGACAAACCATGGTTCAGTTTACAAATAGACTTCAACACATCCCAACCAGGACCACCAATAACTGTCTTTGAGCAACCGCTATCTAACAGAGCTAAATACATCTTATTATAAATGCACACCTTCAGAAACGGGCGTCTGTCATCTTTGGCATGGGCTAAAACGAAATCTAAAACGACAGATACAGACGACACCGGATTGGTCGGAATTTTCGAGTTCGGGGTTTTTGACCGACCTATTGCTGGCCCCGACTCACATTTTTTTGACAATGAGGACAATTGGTACGGGTGACATTCGGTTTTCCACACTTCCAACAAAATAGTTTACGTTCTTCACGACATTTTTTAAATTTGTGGCCGGCCTGTTGACAATTCCAGCAGGCTGGTTGACCTGAAGCGTTGACTGCTTCCACGGAGGCGGAGGGTATCGAATTCGAGACCACCTCAGGTATACGCGCGGTAGGTGAGACTTGCGTAGCATTAACCGACGTTGAATGAGCGGGACGATGATATGCCAATTCGGGTTCGAGTAGCGTTCGATGTGAGGCTGGAGGGGGAAGGAATTTCTTGACTCTTTCTTCAGTTTTTTTCACGCTCCTGCATAATTTAAGCAATTCCCTTACCGAGTGTACCTCTCGAAGAGACAACTGGGTTTGAAGGTAGGGGAGTAGGTTTCTTCGGATTAGTTGTACCCTAACTTCCTCTGAGGGTGGTTGATCCAATCTTCTAAAAAGGTTTTCCATGGCAGTAATGAATGTTAGTACCTTTTCTTGCGACCCTTGTGTTCTTCGTCTGATTTCATCCCATAGATTAAACTCATAATCATGCGGCCTGAAATCCTCTTTTAGTTGTGTCACAAGATCATCCCACGAGGTAAAACTTCCCGTTCGATACCAGTATAACGCGTCTTCCTCGAATAATTCCGGAGCAGAGCGCAATAATTGTTCCTTGGAAACGCCCCGTGATAAACGAACTTCCTCAATACGTTCTAGGAAATCGTTGACGCTAGTACGTCCGTTAAATTTGACATTCCACCTATGAATGAAGGGGTTGAAAGCTGAATTACTTGGTTCACTTGGCCGTTGGGTAGGAATCGGAGATATATTTAAATTGTTCAGACAGTCAGCAAGGTATCTGATATGGTTCAAATCCTGGAACGAGGTTCTTCTTGTATCGTCGTCGAAAGTTGCCATTCTAGATGTTGATGATGCGAACCTTCCCTGTGACGTGTAATTTTCACAACGTTCGTCTGGGCTCCTATGACTTCGTCCATCATATTCAGGTTCTCGGCGACTAAAAGGTATCCCATGAGTCTGATGTTCGATTGGACCATCTTCTGGCAAATCGATTAGATCTCCTATTATTGGAACACTTCTGGAAACTCTGGGTGTCGGTGGAATTGGAGCGTCGATGAGAGAATATGCATCCCGTGGATTCGAAAAATTCTCTTGTTCCCTTCCTGACCTCAATCATCTAGGTACACAACCTTGATTGATAGCTGCTGACGGGTATAGACTGAATCTATCTTCCCTTTTCGCTCGGACAGATATCCCATCCACTCGAGGGAGAGTATGTTCTGTAGGATTTACAAGACGAGGTTCAGGCTTTGGCGATGTTGCTTCATATGCTAAGTTGAGGTTACCAAATAGTTGACGACAGTCACTTTCCAGACTAATCCGCTTATCCTCTTCTATTTCGGTAGGACCATCTATCCTATTTAACCGTTCCATGAGGTGCGTTAGACGGGAGTATAATCGACGGAAGTCATTTTCACGATTTTCAGGATCGAAAGATTCGATTTCCATGACCAATTCCTCTAGCTTACCACTGCAAATTTCGAGTTCTGAGTGAAAATCCCAATGAACTTGCACGTTAGGAGTGAGTCCAGTTTCCTTCTCCTTCCTCATAGCTTGACGCAACGCTGCTCGTTTCTCATCTAATTCGGTAAGCCGCGAACTTGTAATTCGTAAGTGAGTTCATCGCTTTTCAGTCTGTTCACCTCCATGTTAGATTAGTGCACGTAATATAGGTATAATAGGTTAAAATAGTGTAGTTAGTCTAGGTTAAGTTAGGCTAGGATGTAGTTATATTGTATATATATTGGGATTCGGTGTTTTGTATTTCCTAGAATTTCAACTTTTATTTTGTTTATTTCTAGAATTCTATTTTGATTTTGTTATAGAAAATCATTTTTGTTTTGTTTCTAGAGTTATATTTTTATTTTACCTTTGGTGTGGGGTATGTAAAAAACAATGTTCTATCTAGGCTATTACTTATTTCAACATAATCTACCTTAATAAATTGGTTTTAAGAATCACTAACGAACTGGGCTGCTTAAATTTATTTTACAGTATGTTTACTAATATACCACTAATGCGCATAGAATAAATACCTCAGCTTTATACCAGTATAAGTATCCCTTCTTACTAACCAATGTAACAAATCTATCTATACTTCCAAATTAACTCTACCACTGATTGGGCAAGAATAAAGTATCAACCTAAAGATGAAAAAACTGCGTTTACAATATCTACTATCTTTGAAACAGTTATTTAACCTGTTTAATTTAAATCTATTTCCCTAAGAACTATATTTACATCTTAAACTATAAATAACCCTAATAAAACACAATATACAGTGAACCGAATTACCCTGTATATGTATATTTGACTATCTCTCAAATAGACTGTATTCAAATTCTTATTCGATAAAATTTGAACTGCTTATATTGTACCAACACAAACTAACAAAAAAATGTTTCGCCTCACCCTGTATGCAAAAAATAATTCATCTACTTCTCCTCAAACATCCCAAAACAACTCATGTGCCGTTGGAATTGAGTTACACATACAAGTTACTGCACCTTAATGTTACCTCTATGTTTATCTATTACTGTTGAATAGAATAAGTTTAATGTTATAAGAATATTTATTTTTAGTTTTAATTAATTGTAAGGTTTATTAATTAGTTGTGATGTAAATACTGTACTAGAATAATTTAATGTATTTTTATTTAGTTTCTATGTAAATAGTTTATCGATTTACCTATTAGTTTTAGCAAAATGAAATAAAAATACGTTTTTACCGTGTCGTGTGAACCTATCCTAATGTAATTTACAAACGATTGAATTAATGTGAAGTGTCACATCTATATCTCGAGAAATATACAATCGATTGTTTGAAATATTAATAATCGATTCTTTGAAAATCATTCACTAATGAACAGTGTAGAGGCAAGTCGTCTAACAAATAAGTGAATTTGAAAAAATAAACCAGTTGCAATAAAAATAACTCAACCAACAATAAAATATTAAATGAACCAACATTAACCAAGTTGAGGCGCCATTTTGTTACCTTGATTAAAAGGTCCTGTTAATCTCAGGGTGGGATTCGAAATAAAAAACCGATTCAGTTGTAATGTTGGTTTAATATAATAAAATAAGGGTGGTTGTTAAATGAATTTACAGAAAACAAACAAGTCCTTGCCTACTAATTGTAACGCCAAAAACTCCCTAAAGTAGTTCCGCTGTACCTCACGATTTATATGAAGTTGGCTTTCACAAATTATTTAGGTTATTCTAGGTTAATAGAAAGCATGGGAAGATTTATAAAAAAAGAAAAGTTTTACACTATCCAATCTTACCTAAGGGGTGGTTGGATACAGAATTATATTAATGAACTACCTTTGTATGCATACTTTGGCTTACAAACTCTAGTGATTGTGCTAATTGTTATTAAATAATATACAAGTTGTCCTCAACAGAGGGAAAAGACACCAGGAAACTAAGTTCCGCAGTAGGTACGGCAAAATACTCTACTTACAATACTTTTTCATAAAGATATTTGTTATTTCAGTCCAATGTGTTTTCTACTCAAACCCCTGGATTCCTTGTTAAAAGTAAGGTATGAAGGTTACCTGTTTACAATCGGGTGCTGTGGTGTGTCCCTCCAAAAGAACTGATGGTGGCTTACTATATCTTGTAGGTAGAGGTGTATCCGATATGATGACTGGGTGTAGATGATGTCGATGCAGGAATGAAATGTAGATATCGATGTATAAAATAAAGCCAAAGAATGAAGAAATAACCAAAGAAAGGAGATAGATAGAAGAACGAAGAAAAGAAAGAGACCGTAGAAGTTGTGTGGCCTCAAAGTGGTTTCGCCTACGGATGTGGAGACAGGAATTTAAGCTGAGCCAAATAAATATCCACTTATACAAATGGTAGAGATCCAACAGGATCACTCTAAGAAAATCTAAGCTCACTTAAATATGTTTCAAAAAATCAGCAAAATTGCTAAACCATGTGGTCTATCACGAACCTCACATGGAAGAAAAAAGGAAACTCATCTCCTATCTACGTATGGATGGTCCTAGAAAAAAAGGTATGTTCTTTTTTTTACTTCTTTATTACCAAAGTACTTAACACCAGAGATAAGCTCTGATAACAGAAATTAAGTGGTAAATACTTATTTATTATTTTTAGGAGCCCTTCAGGGAGACGCTTGAGAAAAGTGAAAGGATTCCTGAGACTTTAATTGTATTAATCCTACTTAAACAATCAGGATCTGTTTTTAATAAAATAGCAGTTGGTAGGTAGAGTTTATTTTTGGATGTTTGAAAGAGAGGCACCATTAATTCTTTGTCCCGTGACAGTATTTGTGTTTGTTTAATCAGAAACTATATCCATGCATTCATGCACCTTACAACTCTTTGTATAGGAGAGTCCCTGATTATTAATGTTTTTCCCAATTCGCAAAACCGTATTAAAACGAAGGTTGAGCAACCATGTGGACTTGGTAAAAGCACAATCCAAAATGAAGGGGTTTCAGGCCAGTGGCCTGTGTCAATGGCCTTGAAAGGTCAAGAGAGGTCTTCTACCTTTTCAGTCGGGGTCAAGGTCAAGTGGCTAGCTGGATATTTGAAGAATCCAGACACCTTGGAATTTGTAAATGACAATATCACAGTTAACCTATGAACCAGTTGTTGAATGTAAACAATTAGTGATTCATTCCTCCCAATTAAATAACTATTTACAATGTACACAGTTATTGTTTCAATATAAATATATAACATATATACAGTTTTTAAGAGCCAATGCGCTCTGATTTACTCGCGTAAGATTGGAAAGCTTCGAAATTTGGAGGAGGACAGACTCTGATTAAAATCCAAGCGTTAAACAAGGTGAGTCAGTCAGTACACTCTGTGCAAAATGTAAGTTTGAAGCGAAGATTTATGTAAAGCAATTAGCCAACTGTAATATTCCATTTATTGTCGAAATTACCTTTAACTAAACTTGTTTGAATGACTATAAAATACAATGTAGAACGCAGCATGTACTATTCAGTAGACCACATCAATAGATATATCGAACGTCGCTCATACGTCTTGATTGCTAAGATGGACAACTTATTTCAGATGGGTTAGACGAGCAGGCGATATCATTTGCATTTTCAGAAATAATGTTAAATGGATATTTTGCTATTTTGTAAGCGACACTAGTTCGTTGCAGTAGTACGGAGGCTAAGTGACTATTTTATTATTAAATTGTTTACGGTATACTGATATTTTATGAAAAAATAGTAGCCATTATTGTTATAACGTGTTCAAATTGAAAATCATAATAATATTGATTCAAGTGCCCACTTCTCATTTATTGACTTGTAATTTAAGAGTCAATTATGACTAAATAAAATAGAATATAAAAGTAAAAAATATGATTGAGTAATAATAATAGTTTTTTTATTCATTAACACAAATACAAAAAAAGTATATACATATTTTGAAGATATAAATCCATAGATAACCATAATAATAAAAGTTTACTAGAATATAAAAAAAAAATAAATGATACAATGATACTCGATAAGCCAACAAACGCCTTTTTCGAAAAAATGTAAAATATATACATATACATAATATATACATATAAATTTGAAATATCCTTATTTAGCTAGGTATTAAAATATTTATAGACAATTATACATAGGCAATTTTCAACATATTCTTTGAAAAATACTTTTATACGTGATTTTTTTTATATCATTTGGTATAATGTGCATAGTAGAAATACGATCTTTGAGTAGGTTACTGGTTTTAGCATTAGTGGTCGTAATTTTGCCTTTGACGTGTATTAGAGTGGTGGTTTAATACTGAATTCGGAGGTTAATTAACATAAAATGTAATGCTACAACATAAGAGTACAGTTGCCTCAATCCCATATACAGGGTGTAACAAAAAGGTGGGTCATAAATTAAACCACTTATTCTGGTGCTGAAAATAACTCGATTGCCTTAGTACATAATATGTGCTTAAAAAAAAATTACAGCCCTTGGAAGTTACCAAAGACCAATTGATCTTTTCAAAAATGTCGACAGCTGTTTGACATATTTTAATGAAAATTTACCAGTTTCTTTCTTATGAATTGAGCATCTTCCAAAACAAAAATGACATAATTAAAATTTTAGGGGAGTTGAGATCGATCCCCTAAACCACACCCCCTCCCCAAATTTTGTTTACTTTATATGAAGTTTGTCAATTCCATTTAAATTACGGATCAATTAATTACACCCAAATATTTGATTTTTGTTCCATGTAGATAGATAGTATCAATACCATCAATTTTTTTTGGTTCATTGAAATGCCTCGAAAAGTACCTAGCTTTACTACAGAACGATCTAGCTGAATAATATTTTGAAACAATTAAAAACAAAATAGATAATATAGGAAACTCAACTTTTTGTTGGTTTATGTGAAATTAAATCATACGTACCTACCTATTAAGTAGGGCGTTTTATCATTTCTGGCATGTTGAAGCTATTAAAAAATTCCTTTAGTTGAATTTTCATTTTTTTCTCCCAGAAATTATCATCTCTTTCGATTTTCTGAATATGAACATTTATTGGACTATAACGAAATTCTCGTTGAGTTATGTGGAGTTACCCTTGAATTTGATAATAGTAGTTATGATTTTGTTTTAATGTGATTTCACCATTTTCATCTACTTGGAGGTACTTTATTTTTTTGTTGGCAATTCCCTCTTCAACGCTTATGTGTTGCAGAACTGCGGGACATTTTATTCCTATTATAGAATCATTACCTATAGTTTCATCAGGACTAACACCCAGGAAGAACTCATCATCATGCCCAACGAACAATCCACAATTCTCAACTTTTAAATTTGTTATTTTTTGGAATGTTTCAATTGCTACTGGTTCATGATCTAATCCGTATTTGGTGTTTTTATTTCCTGTGAAGGGGTCGTTAAACAATCTTTTGGCCAATGCACACGGGTTCGCCGTTCTCCTTTTACAAATTTGACCGAAGGTAGAAGCAGTTAACCTGCACATCCTCTCCTCTAGCCACTTATGATTAGTGCTTTGTCCTCTAGTAGTACACTCTATATTTTTTATTTCTTCTGAATTGTTTTTCAGGGAAATTTCTATTTTATTCTTTCTACTTTCCGCTTCTTCTACAGTTAAAACCTCTTCTACAGCTCCATAGTCTTCATCTGGTCCAGATGTTTTCGATTTTTTATTAATCTGTTTAGTTTTTTTTTTCTTAATATATCAGTTCTCTTTTTCTCTTTAAACCCTTCCTTTTGACAAAATTGTCAACAACATTGTTGGCTTCCAAACCTGCACCTTTTAGGATTTCCACAATGCAGTTTTCTCTACAATTATAAGAAATGGCCGCTGCTTCACACCTCATTTGATAGGATTTCTGACCCGAAAAATTTATCTAAAATATAACAGTACTTTACAAAAATAATGTAGTATATAAAAAAGGCAAGAAAATGTTAGCCTTCCCTATAGAAGTGAGATATAATTCGAATTTATAGTTAACAAAACGACGGATAAAGTTACAATGCTTAAAAATATTCCAAGGTGGCTTTGCGTTACAAAAAAAAAACAGATGCCAAATTAATCACTTACCCTTTTCCCTCCTACAAACTTATTCACAATTGCATTGAATTGCTCTGAGGGATGATTGTTTTTATTGAGTAGAAAGGAAGAACTACAAGATATAACTCTTTGGAGTGAGCAACTAATATCTTGAAACATTCCACAATCTTGCATACTGGGAAGAAAATTGTCAGTGTCCTTTTTTTTACAAAAATAATCTTCACAATTCTTGTGTTCACCGAAAATGTGTTTTGGAGTGTTGACTACATCTTTCTTAAATCCTTCTATATTAGCTAAAAAGGACGTATCCTGTTTGCTCCTGAATTCAGCCGATTTTTTTATTGCTATTCTGAATTTCAAAATATTTTTTTCCAATTTTCTCCTGAGGAAGACTGGTACACTCTTCAGAAGGGAATTACTTCTCACCGATTTGGATATTTCCTTCAATTTGTTGCACATATTACGCAATAAATGGTTTACACATTCCACTTTCTCTACTAACAAAGTTCCGTATGGCTTCACTTGAAATAATTTTTTAGTAATGCTGCTGTCGCCATCACCTATTAATTTAGAATATTTCACACCATGCATTGCTAAGCTATTTTTAAATCCTTCAACTATTATAGCCGATTCCATAGAGGTTGAAGATCCACCCCAATTTTTGGCGCAAAAGTGATCTTTTGTAATTCCCTTCGTTTCATTCCGGGCACAAATTAAACAAAATTTATTTTTCACGCCCAGAAATAGTACTTTTTTGGTTGCCTCACCAATAATAACAGCTATTCCGGATAAAGCATTGTAGTTCGTCTTATAAGATCTTTTTGACCAAGCTCCATCCGCTATAACTGTTACTAAAGGAATGCCATTTACATCAACGTTGCCTTTCTCAATTGCAAGTTTCTTCTCTTCCTCACCAGCTAATTTTAATTGATTTATCAAAGTTTTAATAACATCATCTTGAAGTATCCTTTGTGTGGTTGAAAATAACTTTGATGTCATCGGCGGCAATTATTGTGAGCAATTCAGATATTTGTGAATACCCAGTACCGATCGAAATACTTCCTAAAAAAAAATTAACAAAATAATATTTCCTCTATATCGAATAGCTGTAGTGTTACGAACCTAAAACTGTAGACTTGTTCATATCTGATATTTCTGGTTCTGAGGTTCTTACTGAACCTCAAATTTAAAGCAAATCTTGAAATAATTTCTATTTCTGTTTGTACAATTTTATGTATTGAGTGAATACCTATCACGTTTCAATCAATAAAAAAATACACATTCTACAGGGTCTTTTAGTGCATTTTAGCTTTTTTGGCGAGAGCGCACACAGCGCATTGCCTCTTAAGGTGATAAATAAATAAATCTTTTATGCATCCAAACCACAGTTATTAATTGACTATTTATATTTTAGGGTGAACCGTAACAAATGTTTGTTCGAGGCGATCCGGTTCTGGACAATTCAACCTCATAGTTTGAATTTGTTGACTGAAATCTGAGGTCGACGAATTTTGATTTTGGTTGTCTACCGAATCTGGTGGTCTCGTTTGCAAAGGACCTTGTTGAAAATCCTGATAAAAAGTATGATTTGGATTTAAGAGGAATTAAAATTATAAACATTTTCATTATCGGGGTTAAAACTATCTTCTTCAACATAGTTATAATTGGCAATTTCGGATTCATTTGTATTGCGAATACTATCTTCAAAATCAAGGGCACGATTAGCAGTAAAATAGTTTTCTTCTATATCACTATTAACAGTATAATAGTCAGGAGAATTAGGGTTCATTTTTTGGTAGTATCCTTCATTTTCAAGTTCGTTTTCAGGATATTGATCTGGATTTTCGAAATAGTTTTGACTATTATCTGCATAATAGTCATAGTTATTTTCAGAGTGATTGTCGGAATGGTTTTGATTAAAATGAAGGGTTCTCTGTTGATTGAAATTGTTATTGGATTGATTTCCCGGTCTTTGAGGTGTAAGGTTCCGATTTGGTCTAATTACCGACGGGCGATTTTGGTTTTGTTGATTATTATGGAATTGTAGATTTGACCTGTGCTGAAAATTTAAGTTTTGTTGGTTATTTTGAAATTGTGGATTTGACCTCTGTTGAAAATTTTGAGTAGGTTGACTTTGTGAATAGGCCTGGTCTGGTCTCAAGTAACCGTTTGGTGGGCCTTGAGATTGTCTTTGACGGGTGAGACACTCGTTTATAGTATGTCCCGTTCCTTTAGAAAAAATACACTGTTTGGGTGAAATCTGATTAGCTCTACGTATTGATACATTATTTGGAATACGGTTATCCTGAATTTTGTGATTTTCAAAATAGGTTAATTGAAGTTCCCTTCTGATTCGTGAAATAGGTGATAAAACATTTATGGGGTTACTAGCCCTAACAATTTGACCGATTTTTGGATCTAGTCCAGTTAATAAAGTATTAAGAGTTAACGATTCTATAAGACGAGTTTGAGGAAAATTTTGATCCACAGTTAAAAGTTGTTGTTTACTTATAGCTGAGAATACATTTTTGCTTCTAGAGTTTTTAATCTTGAAACAAACGTTAAAGGCGATCTCCAAAATGGGTATCTAAAAGTGATTTAAATTTCTTCCCAGCCTGAAGGGTCGCGTGAATAGAAGAGTTCGGCAGCTCGCTCTTTGAGTTCAGTTTTTATATGAAGAGATAAGAGTCCTCTCTGATCATTGTCAGTCATTCTAAAGGCCGTTTTACAAGCATTAATGAAAGTATTCAAGAAAATTTGATTACCGCCATAATCCGGAATAACGGAAATTATTGTCATTCCTTCCTTGGCAGATGAAATCCTTGTCCGTGAACGTTGGTACACCTGGTTAGCTGTCTGCGTGTTCCTGGTGTCGGAGAGACCTTCTGCTTCGTGAAGAACTGGAGCTGGAACTTGTATTTTTCCTTGAAGGTGGTTTAGGAACC
The DNA here is from genome assembly GCA_947563755.1 of Lochmaea crataegi. Lineage (NCBI taxonomy): Eukaryota > Metazoa > Arthropoda > Insecta > Coleoptera > Chrysomelidae > Lochmaea > Lochmaea crataegi. Next base: position 1,464,586 of record OX387435.1, read on the forward strand.
ACCACACTTTCTTAGGCAATCCTTGTTCTAAATGTGTTTAGGAATCCTACTGACTGCGCCACTGATATAGTCACAATACCACGTTTCGGTTTTTAAAAAAGGTTTTTATTTAACTAACTACTTCAGATACAATAAAATAATAAAAAATGGAATTTAGGTAATTCAGAATAAGATTGTAACTAACTACATTGCATTATGCCAATTTAATGCCATCTAGCGTCGTCCCAAATAAAATAGAGAAGCTGTTATCATCCTGTAATACGATATCGGTGTAACTCAAACCTAAGTGATTTTTCGTATATATATTTATAAAATACAATTATCAAATATTTAAAAAAAAATTGAACTGGACTGCTCACGCTCTCTGGTTTGCTTGAGCCGGGATTGTATGGATACCTCCGTTTCTTTTTTATCCTTGGCCTTTTTGGCTTTTTCTGCTGCATCTACAAAAAAATTTCATTCAATCAAATGTGAAATATGTCATTACTATATTCTCTTTCAGTGAAAATTGTTTCAATTAATTATCATTTTCGGAGATACTCTAGTTTACATGTTGCATTTCTTACAAATTTGAGGATTGGACAACTTTGGCCATCAACAAATTGATAAATGGCTTTTTGCCTTCACTGCCCAACCAACTGAATCTACTTGCCTCTTCATTATTTATCAAAGACGTCATAGCACGTTTTACAAAATTGTAATTGTTGGCTCCTCCCAATTTTGCCAATTCAATCACCTAAAACCTAATAATAATATATGTACTTACAGCTGCATCAAAATTCTCTTCTTTTTCAAAGCTTCTTCAAATTTTTCCAAACCCTCCAAACAATTTATTGGAAAATTGATGTCAAAGACTGTATACGGGGTCCGGGACCCGTGACTTCTTTCAAAAGTATCCCTCTCTCCTTTTTCTTTTACGGCTGATAATATATCAGTTGAAATACTGCGTATCAGATGGTTCTGTTCAATTATCACGTCAAGTTTTGATGCTAAAATATGCAGAATAAGTAACTTTACATATAACATTTCACTAATTCAATGTAAACATGGCATGTTCATTACTCAGTATAATGTTCTAAATTATGCTTATATAAATTTATAGAAGTATGCCTTTGACATGTTAACATACATCGATACTAACCATTGTCCTTACATCCTTGGCAACAATGTTGATTGAGGAGATTTTGGGGCAAATTTTTCTCCTGTTGAGCAATAGCAACATATTCAACATTTCGAACAGCAACGTTTCCCTGGAATGGTGGGATCAGAACAGAATTTGATTTTTTAATTGGCCAAGAAAAAATAGAATAATTTCTCGGATGAATGAATTGGCGATATCACCAATGAGATGAAGGTTTATTCATTTTTTCATTGATGTGAACATTTAGTATTAGTAAGAATTTGTTACACAAATATTACATGAAATGTAAAATGGATGTTTCTCCAAAGTTGACATTCAATGCATATGTTTTGAAATATACTCAATGAATTTGAAATCAAATTATATAGCTATGTGTCAGTCATAACAAAAATGATATTTGCTCACCATTACCAGAAAAATAAAAGTTTTTCACTATGCCTGCAAAATACCTTAAATTAGAAAAAATGTACTATTAATTTCATAAAAAATATTACATCGTTTTGGAGAAGAAGGCAGAATGGCTTCATCTGAACTGCCACTAGATGATAAGACTTTCTGAATCCTCTTCCTTTTATTTTCATTTTCCATTGCAGATGCTAGATAACTGGTTTCTTCAGTATATTTGGCTTTATTTCGGGTTTCCATATAATCATCTGAGAAGAAAAAAAGCATTATTCAATATAATTTCTACACAATGTCCCAAAACACACTAAGTGGTTAGTTTGTCATAATAATTAACTTTTCAGGTATGCCAAAAATGAAAATTCAGTTTTAGAAATATACTAGGCTTTTTGAAATATTTTATAGAATTTTAGGTGGGTATATTCTTGTGTTTTTAGTTTTGGAGAACTACCACAAAAATAATAAATTTCAGCTTACCAAATGTTGCATTTCTGAAAACTTTTATTTTATAAGTAGGCCAACATGTATTGAGAGGTTGACATTTCCTTATACCCATCATCAACTTAGGAGGGGCAATCGAGGGCCAGTGACAGAAATCTCCCTATATCCATATTGTGGGCACTGCTTCCATCGTCTCATATTCAAATTGGACTACTGTCCATGTCATCTTTCTTAAGTAAAAATCAAGAAACACGATAAATTTCTCATTTTATATACTACATATCATAAAAAAACACTGACTAGATTATTATAGGAATAGAACGAGCAGATATGTTGATAACCTATCATAGATTAAAAAATGATCTTAAAATAAAATGGAAATTAATATTATTCTTCGAGAAACGAAGTCTAAATGACAATTTTTTTATTATTGATCTGATAGGAGTACTTTGTAACGTCAAAACCTTTATTCGAACAATATTTAACAATTTTAATTTCATAAATGAAAATGGAAAGTACAGTTGGTATTGTTTGAGATATTAATATTTCGATTTTTCAAATCGGAGGAAATGGTATTTAAATTAATACTATTAGAATTCATTTTCATGCACTGCGGTGACAACAATAAGTCTTAAAGACAAAATGCAAATTAGTTTATGTTTTTCTCATTTCCATGACAACGCAAGGTATACTGATGTAGCATCATAAATTCAACCATTTTACATTATTAGTTCTTATTTCCATTTCTTGTTGTTGTAGTAGTAATAGATATCAGTATTTACAATTTGAAAGTGCACCAATAAAAAAAATAGCGTGAAGTATTCGTGGATAACTGGCCGTCGTGCTCGAAAAATCGTGCGTGTTTTAAAGACCTTAATATCCACTTATACTTCAATATACTATCCCTAAAAAACCTAATTATTTATGGAATCGTGTATATGGAAGTTACCCACACTATTTAATACACTGAACTTTTGAAATGTTTCCAAATATTTAGAAATATATTAAAAGTTTACTGTGCATTAAATAATAGTGTGGGTAACTTCCACACGGATCTCTAAATAATTGGGTTATTTAGGAAAATATATTTTTCACAAATTTTTGTCTGAAGCCGAGTCCAGATTATGTAAGTTGACTTTCGTTTTGTATGTGTGGACAAGTCGATCGACACTGTTGACTTTCGTTTTGTATTTGTGGACCACCGAATACTTATCTACGAATAGAACGGCATCTGACTGTTATACGTCTTCAGCACTATGCGACATCAACTTGCTGCGGATGTGTTACCAAGTACTTAAGCTACAGGACGCTGTAATTTGAACCTTCACTTAGTGTCATCTACTTGTGAATAGTATAAGCACTCTTCTCCACAATGGATTGCAGGCAGTTACATTCTAGTAAAATTGAAGTTAAATATCATATTTCTTTACAATCAGATTGATATATCTATTACTTAATTTCAATGTTACATGAAAATAACAAAGTAATAAATGTATCAACGTGATTTTAAAGAAATATGATATTTGAAATCTTTACAAGAGCGTAGTAGGTAATAGCTGTGTTTGTTTATACATGACACACACTTTAATTTTTTGTTTATAATGAAGAGAATTAGACATCAGGATGAAAAATATATATATTTATTTAATCAATTGACATAAATACAATATTTTATTTTTTTTATTTTTTTTTCGGGCCGAGATGGGAAACTCATGTTCGAATGGGTCCAGGACCCAAACAGTGTTGGACTCATCCCCAAGGAGATGCCTACCAACCAAAACCCACATCAAACTCGCCGTTACCCCCGCCTCGGAATCACTACCCTAGCATACTTCGAGACAGGCGGCGGTCCCTCGCACACTCTCCGCTCACACTGTCATCTTCTCCCTCCTATCACTCCTGCCTCTCATGCCATGTCGAGTCCTTCTCTCCCCCTTACCATGCTCTCTACTACTCCACTCACCTCCATCCATTCCTCCTCCCCCCTCAACATTATCTCCACCATGTTTTCCCAGTACACCGCCTCCCCTAGTTTCCTCTCCAACTTCTTCAGCACTTCCTCGTTCCTCCAGCATCTAAACACATGCCCCACATCATCCTCCACTTCACACCTCTCGCACACACCAGTCTCTCGTTTCCCAATCTTGTGGAGGTACCCTACTCTCGACCCATGTCCAGTGAGCACTTGTGTCAAGAAGTAGTTCACCTCCCCGAATTTCCGGTCCATCCAATCTCTCCTATTCCCAATCGTTCCTTTTAGCGCGCCCTCATACTCCTCCCACCTTCTCTCCATTTCCTCCTCCATTCATTCCCGTACCTCTTCTTTGGTCGCACCCCTCCAGCGTTTGCTCCTAGCTCTAGCCAACACGTCCAATGGGTAGGACCTTGCCAGCACCGCTGCTGCCAGACCACCCACTGTCCTGTACCCCTGCACCACCCTCAGCAGTATCCCTCTCTGCACCCGCAGAAGTGGCCTAACCCTCGCATTCACCCCCGCTCTTTCACCCCACACCTCCGCACCGTACAGCATACTCTGCTCTACCGTCCTACCAATTACCCTCCTCTTCCACTCTCCCGGCCCTTTCACATTACACATCAATCTCCCCAGCCATGCTGCCCTCACTTTACCCTTCTCTGCCGCCTTTACCATATGGGTTTTGAAGGATAATTGGCTATCCAACCACACCCCTAGGTATTTCACAGACTCCTCCATGCGAATTATCCTTCCCTTAACCATCACCCCCACTTCCCTTGCCCTGCTCCGTCCCTTCACTAGCAACCCCACCGTCTTCTCTTCCGCCACTTCCAGTCCGCACCGCTCTATCTTCTCCACAATCTTCCTGCACATTATCTCCGCCTTTCTTTCTATCTCCGCCTCTCCCTTTGCCGTACACACCAAACACACATCATCCGCATACACCGTAATCTCACATCCCTCTTCACATACTATCCCACAAACCTCATCAAACACACACTTCCAGAGCGTCGGTCCAAGAACCGAGCCCTGAGGCACTCCAGCCTCCATCTCATATCTCCTCCCTCTGGAGTCTATAATCACACGCCCCGTCAGGTAGTCCTCCACCAGGTTAACCAACCCCTGCTCCACTCCAAGCCTCAGAAACGCGTTCAACACTGCCCGTTTGCTGACACTGTTGAACGCGTTCCCGACGTCGAAGAACACGAGTAGGGCCAATTTCTTCTTCCTCCAGCTGCCCTCCCTAGCTCTTTCCACCAAACCCATCACCTTGCTCAGTGCCGAGATGCAAGATTTCCCCTTCGTGAACCCATGCTGGTTTACCCTAAAACCCCCATTCCTACCAACTTCCTCCTCAATCCTATCCCTTATTATCCCCTCCATCAATTTACCCATACCACACAGCAGGCTGATAGGCCTATAGTCCCCCGCCCGCTTCCCCTCTCTACCCGCCTTCTTCATCAGTATCACCCTGGCTACCTTCCATCCTTCCGGGAACTCCTCCTCCCTCAGCACCCTGTTGAATAGTTCCCAGAAGTACTCCCTATTGTCATCCAACAGCCTCTTCACCATATCACCCCTCAGGCCATCTATCCCTGGGGCTTTTCTCACTTTAATATTTCTCCCCCAATCTTCTACCTCCCACTTCTCTACCGGCCTTATCCCCCTCATTTTCACTACCTTCCTTGTATATTGGATTTCCTGAATTCTGCCACCCACTCCTCCTTCTGCCCCTTTGAACAATTTCTCTATAATCTCCTTCTCCCAATCCTCCTCTAGAACCTCGTTTCTATTTCCACCCATCCTCTTCACCGCTATCTCATACGCCTTTCCCCATGGATTGTTTTCCAATTCCCCCAGTAACTCTTCCCACTTCCCTCTTTTTTCCCTCTTTTTTCCCTCTCCACTCTACGCTCCAGTTCCTTCTTTTTCTCTTTATATCTCCCTCTTCCCTCTATCCTTCCTCTTCCTCTCAGCATCCGTCTTCGTTCTTTCTTACACTCCCTCCACAGCTCCTCTATTTCCTCATTCCACCAGTAATTGGCCCTCCGCTCACGCCTATTGCCCCTCTTTCCCTCTCTTTTGCAGCCCTGTATCACATTGTACAATTCATCTGCATCATGTCCAAGTCCCCTTCCTATCTCTTCTCTTACTTTCTTCCTCATTCTCTCTGCCTCGGCTTTCGTCCACTTCCATTCCCACTCTTCCACTAAATCCTTTCTCTCTTTCCCTATATCCGTCTCCACATACCTATGTAAGCTCAAGCTTTCCTCATCCTCCAGCACCCCCCAACTAAACACTCTTTCCCACAGCCATTCATCACATGCTGTTATATCAATGAATGATGAACCCCCGTCACCCCTCATGAAGGTGGGCAGTAGTCCATCATTCAGCACCACCAACCCGTTGGATGTTAACACTTCCTCAAGGATCTCCCCTCTCCTGTCCGTTTTCTTCCCCCCCCCCCATATAGTATTCTTCGCATTGAAGTCCCCTGCCACCATTCTCCTTATGATCCTCCTTTTTCCTTTTGACACCCTCAGATCGTCCTCTAATCCTGTCATGCTCCTCTCATATTCTTCCAGGCTGACATTTGGGCTTATATACACACTATACACCACCATGTCTCCCATTCGCACTACCACCCATCCATTTCCCTTCCTCACTTCATCCGCCCTCAATCCATCCCCCACCACTCTTATTCCTGCTTCTCCTGTATCGTCCATAATCCATCCCTGCTTCCCCACATATCTAGCATTCACCTCGGATCCACACACTACATCCACTTCCCTCCTAAAAATCACTTCATCCAATATATCATGCGCTATCCTGCATTTCCCTAAATTTATCTGTAACACTCTCCATACATCCCCTACATTCCTCCTTCCCGCGCAATGCTGTCCCCTTCCTCCTATTTGACCAGACTCGTCCCCTCTGAGGGGTCCAGAGGGTCCCTCCCATTTTTTCCTTCACCTTTTCCATCGTCTCCTTCTACTTCTACTTCTTCCCTTCCCCTACTACATTCTATCTCACCTGGCCTGTGTCCCCTTTCCCCACATACCCTACAAAGGAAAGCCTGACGACAGTCTCTCGCCATGTGATCCTCGCTCTTACAAAGCCAACACTTACTCCTCTCCTTGACTACCTTCACCTTACACCCTGCTACTTTATGGCCCTTTATCCCACATCCAAAGCATCTGTCATCCTCTCTACCCTCAATAATATTTACCCTGTTCCACCCCAATCTAATCTCCTTTTTTTTCAACAAGGCTACCGCTTTTTCCCATTCCGCCCTCACCACCGCCATTTTCATCCCGTTCCTCTCCCTTACCACTTTAATCACCGTTGTCCCTTTCCCAATCAAATTCTCTATTTTCCCCCTCACCTTTTCATCTTCCATCCACGGTTCTATCCCTACCATTTTAATGGTTTTTGTTTCCCTCCCCGCTTCGACCACCCTAGATCCTGTTACCCTTCCTACCTCCCCCAGAATTCCCCTCACCTCAACCCCCTTCTTTGCCTCTATTACCACCTCCCTATTTCTTGAGACTCTGAGTCTATCCACCCACTCCCCTGTCATCTCCCTCAACCCCTTCTTAATCCTCTCGATCCCCTCCTGATCAACTTCCCCGATATCCTACAGGATTATCGCCCCATTTCTACCCTCCTTTTCCTTCTCCCCATCTGTATAGATTGTTACCTCCGCCACCTCTCCGCCACCTCTCACCCACGCCACCATCTTCTTCAGCACCTCCACCTCTACCTGCTCAAGCCTGTGGAGTCCAATGCTGTCCCCGCTCCCCACTACCCCAAACAGTCGACTCATCAGCTCAAACACCTTTTTCTCATCCCTACAATCTCCCTCCATCCGACAGATCAACTCCTCCGTCTTCACCCTTACCCCATTCCTTTCCGTAGTGCGTACCTCCTTGACCCACTCCATTTCCTCTCCTTTTCCCCCTAGTATCGGGTACCTATCCCTAAACATCCTCTGTATTCCCTTCTCCATTCCACTGTCTTCCTTGGTCACCCATACCACCTTTACCTTTTCATCCCCTAATATTGGATTTCCCACCTTCACCTCTATTCCCTCCCCCTTTTTACCATCCCAGTCCCTATCTCTAACCTCCAGCCATCCTTCCCAGTCTCTTTGCCCCACCTCCCATCGTGTTTGCATTATCCCGTTGCTATCGTCCTCCCCCCTCAACCTCTCCAATTCCTTGACCCGCCCCTCTGCCGCTGCCTTCTCTTCCTCCAGCCTTTCCACCTTCTCCTCCAGTCGCCTCACCATATCCTTCAATCTCTCTACACTCTCCCTCTCTTCTTCCTCCCAATCCTCCATTTCCTTCTTTCCTTTCTCCTTCAGTTTCCTCTTCTGTTCCTTGTCCTCCAGAGGCGATACCTCCTTTCTCTTTACTCCAGTATCACTCCACTCTCTCGTCTCCCCCGCCTTATCAGGCGTTCGTTTTACCTTCGTCGACTTACCAAAAATTCCATTTCCTTGCCTTTCTTCATCCATAACCTCCTGTTCTATTTTTCTTTCTTCTTTGTCCATATTCCATCCCACGAGTAGCTAGGGAATTGAATGTCCACCACCACAGAGCCCCGCTTGTGGTGGTAAGGCTGGTTACTCCGGGAGGTCACCAGGTATCCCGGAGGCACCGTTTCTGACTGACTTTCGCGCAGCCATTCATCCATTGCCACGGTAGCTAACAACGTAGATTACGGATTGTTTTATCGAGGTTTACTCCTCTAGGCTTTTTCTCACGGTTGCCTCCGGACGCAGTGGCTTCCGTTGCCTACACTACACCACAACATAGCTGCCTTCCCTATGTCGCTGGTTTTTTATCGAGGTTTACTCCTCTAGATTCCTGGGAATCTAACCTATTAGTCGCCTTTTACGACAGGTGGGCTATCCCCTGGGGGTATTCTTCTGAGCCCGCCCCCAGACGGGGGCGAGTTATTAACGAGTTATTAACTCGCACTGTTAGTGTATAGGTAGATACTATTAATTGCAAACCGTTGAATAATATAAAACTTGATTGAACCTATAAAATATATACGAATATAAAAGTTCTCTGTTTGATACTGAATAAAGATTTTTTACTTTTATTATTATATGTAGGTATAACCCTCCATAAATAATAAAATTAACTCATATCTACAGTTCTACTCCATTAATGGTATATTCTGTCTCGGAGACTTCTTTTTCCTTTTCTCAAATTTTTTTAAAGCATGTAACTTTATAGGATCAATTAAGCTTTTATGTGGCTTTTGCATTATGAACTTATAAAATTTATTATCTTTCCCTTGAATGATGTTGTTAATACTTTTACACCACCAGAAAAGAGCACATCTGATAATTAATTCTTTCAACTTTTTGCCACAGTTATGCCCAAGATTTGAACAGTTGAAAGCGTTGAAATTAAAATCTTTTTCTAAACTATTAACTAAATGTCTACTTATATTTTCAAGAGTGCACATTCTTGGAATTTTATAGAAAAGAGAATTCAAACTATTTCTTACTAAATAAGAAAAAAAAGTACCAGGTTTGACTAACTGGACATTTGGGTATTTCCTGCTTTCTATAAAATCATCCTCTAAACGAACATAATGTCTTTTTGAAATTAACTTTTTACACTCATCACAGTTTGAGTTTTTGTTTCAACAAAATTTTCCCAATTGCTCCAACCATATACTGCATTGTACATTTTCCAATTTTCGTATGTCCTTGGTTGTATATTTCATTAGGGACTACAGGAGTGTTACAAGGCTGCTCTTCTGTTTGGAACTAATTCACTTGTTAAAAACTTTGAGGATTATCCAAACCTTAACTGTAGTCCTTGATACAGTTAGCGTTTGGTGAATGTGCTGCCATTAAATTATTTGTTACAATTGCTTTAAAAGATCCGATAAAATGAATTGCACTTGGTTTTGTATTTGTAACTCCATGGCTTCTAATATAGCTGAAGAAATTTTCAAGTGGATCCTGATTAAAGGCAGCTGTCAGTATATATTTAAAATTATATTTCTCTATATTTTTTTTTCAAATGAATAAATGCTCGCAAATTGTGTTTTAAGTTTTTTAAAGAAGGAGGAATCAAATACTTATTGTTTTTGAATGAAAAGTATTTCATTGTATCTATAAGATGAAGTGATTCTTTCCAAAAGTCTTCATGTTCCGAACTTTTCCTTACAGCAAGTTTCAAAGGTTTAGCTTGACCTTTAGATATTCTTGAGACATTTAAAGAATCAAAAATTTTGTCAAAGAGCAGAATCAGATCAGCAGTGTTTTCCGCTTCTTGAGGCAAATTTTTTTTATCATGTAACTCTAAAAAATATTGAAAAATAAAAATCTATTTTACGATTTGAATAATGAATTGCACATGTTTATAAGAGTATAGGGGCTACAGAAAAATTAATAATAAAAATGATATCGAGAAATAGACATACAATTTAGCAAAAATATTATCTTACCCCACTGAGAAATTCTTTTCATAAGGGACCCTACTGTGTGACTGAAGACTTGAGTACAAAGTTTTACTTTCATTTTATTATTTTATCTCTACATATATGGGAATCCGTCAATTTCGAACATATTCTAAAATTCATTATCTAGTTCATAAAATTGAATGATATGGTTTCACTTGGCAATTTTGGGTTGTTCGAAATATAAATCATATTTTAAAAGATTATTTCTTAAGCACTTGAAGATATGAGAAATGTCGAATATAGGAATAATTTCTTGATTATTCACAACAAATCCAAAATTTCTATTTTCTTCATTTCTTCTTAAGTATTCCTCCTTTGTCTCATTCATCAACAGTCTAATAGCTCCAACGTTATTTTCACTTCGATCACAAACTGTTGATACCACCTTTAACCCTATACTTTGACATTTGCCAATTAAAGCCTTTAGTAGATTTCTCAGAACTCTGGAATTACGAGGGCCTTCACTAAATGTGAAAGCTAATGGTTGCTTCCACTGTTTGTAGATACCCTTCAACATAAAAACATTTGCATGATCTGCAAGTACTGGTTTTCTTTCAAGACCATCATCTTGTAGCCCTATTATAATATCTTTTGCCCTCTGATAGCTGAATTGACTGCTAATAGCCATTTCGTCAAAAATCAATGTACAAAATTTTCCGGTTGCCATTTTCATTTTTTCTATTTTACTTTTGAGGGATAAAAAAATATATTCATTTATACCTGGCTCATATGATATTTTGGTAAGGAGGTTGTCTAAAGTTCTTCTTGATGGTAAAGCAAATAGTTTGCTCAAGAGTTTGTATCCTTTGGCGCTATTTTTATACAGACTCAAAGCTAACATTTTTTCTTCCAAAGTGTATCTTCGAGCTTTGGGTAGTAATTGTTGATTTTTAATTTGGCAGTTGATAAATGTAAATGTGGGATCATTTACATATTTTAATAAGGAACTGAAATTTTCTGAATTTGCAACTTTTTCAGCTGCACACAAGCGGCCTTTAAATGATTTTATTTTTTGTCCCATTTGATACATTCTTTTGCTGCACTCTTTCACTCTTGAATATAATTTCTTAGCTTTTGGCGTTAATTGAGCTGCTCTAGATACATCAATTTTTTTTAAGATGGATCCTCTTAATTTCATTCCTAAAAGTAAGAATTTATAATATTTATTAAGCTTCATCATAAAAACTACCTTTTTTAGGAGTACTTGAAATAACCCTATTAGATGTCTCAAGTCTAATTTTTTTAGGTGTTTCAGGTCTTATTTCTTCACACTTTTCATTCAGTACAATTGGATGACTTTCGTCTGAAAAAACATATTTACCCCAAAGTATATTGATAAAATCTAAATACAACATGTTTGATATTTATTAACAATATAAAATTACCATATCTTGTACTTGGTCCAGGTTTAGGATCTAAATATATATCAACAATTTCATCATCTTCAACAATTTTGTATTTATCATCAGCCACTGTGATTTCTATAATTATAATAAAATAAATTAGTTGCCATATACAAACCCTATCACCATAATATTATACCCATGATAAGGTTGAGTGATTTTTTCATGATAATAAATGCATTTAGATATCAATCCTTATAATTTCAAAGCTAATTTTGTGTTTTTACATCAGAATTTGAGTTATTCACTTAACATCAGGTAAATTTAAAGTTGGGATTGCTGTCTTTTTAAGACCTCCTCTTGTGCCAAAAACTTTACAGTCACTATAAAAATGTTCGTCACACACTACATATTTTTTATAAATATCTTCAGTTCATAATTCAATGGTCGTATTCTTGAAATCCACTCACTAAAGATAATTGGTTCATTTTTAGGAAAACGATGCATTTTTCCTTCACGATTTGTACATTTCGGTACACAACATTTCCTTTTAGATAAAGGAGGTCGGTAATCCGAATACTGAGAATCCATTTTAGAAATATACTATTATTCTTATAAACAATAAACAAAAGCAAAAGGGCGTGTATTATCTGGATTATCGGTGAACAAAATGCCACCGAATTTGTGCACCGAATACTATTCTACCAAAACAGTTATAACGAGTAGCGCAACAAACTTTGACAGCGGCGACAGCGCCATCCAACGGATGTGTTAAAATAAAAATAAGTTTTGACGTGAGTATATCTGCTTTCTTTTCTATTCGTAGAGTAGTATTCGGTGTTGTGGACTAGTCGATCGACACATCGTTAAATTGTTAATTGATTATTATCTAGTTTTTATTTAATTCTTAAATGAGTGACTCAGATGATACTGCAGTAGCGGCTGCTGCAATTATTACCATTGCAGTTGTTGGAAGCTATAGCAAGATCGTCGTGGCCACCCAAGAATATTTTAGGTGAGGCCCAGCCTTCGAGATAGAAAAAAATATAGTACCTACGGAGGAATTTGTAAATGATTTATTGCTGAATAAGGTTGATGAGCTGAACCTAAAATACAGATTGAAACTTTTTTCGAATGAATTATTCCTTACCTAGCTGATAAGATCAGCTGTAGCTAAAAAGTCGATCAACATTCTTCAACACATACACACTGCAGTTCTCGATTCGATTTCCTTTTATCCGTAGCGACCTGATTCGGATTGCGTTCGACATGATTTAACAAAGTCCATCGACCCGTACACACTGTGACATTATTGAGCGATCTAATCGATCGACACCACTTGACTTCAACATGGTTCAACAAAGTACACACTATTCAACATTGTCGATCGACCCCATTCAACGTAGTCTAGCTTAAAGCTGCGTCCTCACCGAGTCGACACTGTCGATCAACAAGTCGACAAAACTGCATCCGTCCACACCAGAGTTGACAGAAATGTTGTCGATTAGTCTAATCAACATGTCTGACGAAGATGTCGTAGTTGCTTGTGCATATATTATTATCGCGACTAAAAAAATAAAAACTGTTCGCAAAAGAAGATTTTGGGTTCGACCAAGTCTTCAAAGTAGAACTAGATACAACGCCAGTAGTTTTATAGAAGATTTGAAAAAAGATGATGTCAACATATTGAGCCTTGAATAAAGGTGTAACTGTGGTTTTAGAAATTTTTTTCGAATGTCGGAAACTGAATTTGAATATTAATTACAAAAAATCGGACCAAAAATTTGTAAAGAAGACACCAATTATAGACTTGCCATTATCATAACGGAGCGTCTTGCTGTAACGTTGCGATTTTTATCAACTGGAGATTTGTACCACTCACTTATGTATCTTTTCAAAATTTCTAAACAGGCGATTTCCAGAATTGTTGTGTAGGTGTGCGATGCCCTTATTGATGTATTACATTATTATTATTTAAAGACAAAGTTGAGAAAGAAATTATGGATTTAGTGAAAAATGATATTTTGGAACCTGTAGAAACATCTGAGTGGGCTAGTCCTATCGTTATAGTACCAAAAACAACTGGTAAAATTCGTATATGTGGAGATTTCAAAAAGACAATAAATCCAGTATTAGAGGATAATTACTACCCTATACCCACTATTGAAGAAATATTTGCTTCTATAGAAGGGGGTACGTTGTTTTCAGGCATAGATTTAAAAAATGCTTATTTTCAGTTAAAGGTGGGGGAGGACAGTAGACGTTTTTTGACAGTAAATACACCTATTGGTCTATATAGGTACAAAAGACTAGCTTTTGGGGTAAAATCTGCACCTCACATTTTCCAGTCAGTAATTGACCAAATTTTGAAAGATAAACCTGGCGTACATTGCTTTTTAGATGACTGTCTAGTCTCGGCAAAGCCAGAAGCGGAAATGCACAATAAACTAAAAATAATTTTAGATCGATTTAAAGAATTTAATGTCAAAATGAATGTAGACAAAAGTAAGTTTTTTGTGAACAAGGTAATCTTTTTGGGGCATGAACAATCAGAAAAGGGCATCGAACCATGTAATATGAAGGTTGAAGCTATAGCCCTTGCACCAAAACCTGATAATAAACAGCAGTTACAATCTTATTTAGGTTTATTACACTTTTATTCAAAATTCATCCCAAGGTTATCCGAAAAAATGAAACCATTATATGGTTTATAAAAAAAAGATACACCTAGGAGATGGTCCGAGGAGGTTGATAGGACATTTGAAGCTAGCAAAAAACTGCTGACTAATGCTAATATTTTAATGCCATTTGACCCAAAATTCCCTATTGTTGTGTCATCTGATGCATCGTACTATGGTATAGGTGCAGTGCTGGGACACCTTTTACCTGATGGATCAGAAAGGCCTTTAATGTTTGTGTCTGCTAGCTTATCTAAAGCGGAACTTAACTATAGCCAACTAGAGAAAGAAGCTCTAAGTATATATAATGTTTGCACTTAAAAAGTTTCACAATTATAATAATTGGAACTCACTTTATATTATATGATGATCATCAGCCATTGCAGTCCATTTTATCTCCTTCTAAGTCATTACCACCTTTGGCTGCAGCCAGAGTGCAAAGATGGGCAGTACAGCTATCCATGTATGACTATGAAATACACTATAAAGAGAGTAAAAAAATGGGGAATGCTGATGTCCTTTCACGTTTGCCCCTAGTAGATCACAAGAGTGGTGAATCTGTTAAATATTCCTCAATGGTCCAAGAATTACCATTATCATACAAAGATATAGCCAAGGAAACTTCTCTGTAAAGTTAAAGACTTTATTAGTCAGGGATGGCCTAAAGTTGTTGACAAGGAATTCCTAGCTTATTTTCGCATCAAAGAATATCTAGATGTTGATCAAAATTGCGTTATGTACAGTAACCGAGTTGTAATACCCAAGCATTTACAATCAAAAGTTTTGACGCTTCTACATGATCAACATCCAGGAATTAATAAGATGAAAGTTTTGACAGTATGTCTACTGGGAGAATATAAACAAAGATATTTAGCAAGTAGTTAAGTCTTGTGAATGCTGCCAGTTAAATGCAAACAATGTACCAAATGCACCATTAACATCTTGGTCGTGGTGCTGGAAAAAATGGCAACGCATATATAGATCTTGCTAAAAAGTCTGATGTGATTTTTTTAATTTTAATAGATATAGTAAGTGGATTGATGCATGGATACTAAATTCTACTAATGCATCTAATGTCATAGCTTGTCTAAGAAAATATTTTGCAGTTTTTGGACTACCAGATGAAATACACTCTTACAGTTATGTAAAAAATGTACGGGGTGAAAATAACAAGTGGGCCAAAGGAATTGTTGAAGTCAGGGTCAGCCCTTTTACGTATATTTTAACCGTAGGCGATCACGTTCGTCATGTACACATAGACCATTTAAGAAACATGGAAAAAGATGGTAATGGGGATGACCGAATGATTGAAATGAATGTTACTCAAAACAACTTGCCTTGTCAACGGAAAATCAAAATAAAAGTATTTTGCCTAATGCAAACTCTGTACCTAGTCTCTAGTATCTGATATGATGTTACCACCAAATAATGTCACTGTGCCGTTATTAGCTACAGATGAGGGACAAAATAGTGTGAGTGTGGTTTCTGAAGTTCTTGAACGGGAAAATAATATAAGTACAACTAGTGTCAGTGAAACTTCACTGGAAGCACTGGTAAGAAGATCTTCCAGAGTTATTAAAAGACCCTCTAGGTTTTTAGATTGGAAACTTTTATTGGGATTAAAAAGGGGGGAAGAGATATTGTATATCTGAATATTACTATAATAACGATAGAGTAACTTTAGCCACAACCGTCTGTCAGAAATAAGTCAGTCTGTATTTGATGTTGGATAATTTAGGTATTAAAAAGTGTTCCTAAGTGAAGAAGTTTCATTTTAGACTATAATTATCATAAAACATAACAGGTACTTGAATCTTTATTAATATTTACGAGTTTCGTATAAATATGAAATACTTAATTATGGCTACTTCTTAAATCAAATTTAACAAATAAAAAGAAGAAATAAGCACAACAATACTAACAGAAGTTGAAACTAAAATAAAACTAAATATTCAAACCGTAAATTGGAATAATGCTGCGTATACCTACGTTTAGTGTGACGTATGACTTCCCAATGTTTGCAGTTGGGTGAGGAAATGATCGGCAGCTTCAACTTCATCAGTAGTAGTAGCAGTAGTTGATTGTGCCGGAGTTGGGGGATTACTAAAAGAAAGGCATGATGAATATGATTCCGGGGATTGTTGCGGCGGTCAAATCGTTAGTAAGGCACTAGAATTTGCTGGATTGGGAAAATAAAGTTGATGCTGAGACTGAGGATAATAGTTCTGTTGCTGAGCTTGAGGAAAATACTGCTGCTGTGCTTGTTGTGCTACAGGATAGTTGTAATTTCCCAATTTTGCTTGAAACAGGAGCGTGCTTAGTTTGTGTTGCACTGTAGCTTGGGCATAAGTAGTGTGCAAATTTTGCAAATGTCACAGCCACTTCTTCGCCAAATATGGTGAACACATCCTTTGCTTTTTTTGCTGCTAATGTTTGCGTTATTACCTTTTATGCTTCATTGACCAATGAGCCATCGCATCTCCTTTTCCTTGAGGGTACATGAGTAGAGTAACTACACCAATACTGTGACACAAACCGGTTTTCAGAACCTGTTTAGCCGGTTTTGAGAACCTGTTTGTAGAGCCGCTTTTTTAGTTGTTAACCTTCAGTTTATTTATATACGTCAAATGAACGGATTGACCTCTAGACACCACTGGATACCGAGTAATTTGAACCTGTTTGTAGATCCAGTTTGACCATGTTCACCTTGATCACTAACTTTGTGGAACCTTGAAACAGGTTTTTGTGTGACCTTAGAATCGGTGACCTTTTTTGAGGTGACGCTTGGGATTTTTAGATCTCATTTTGTTTTTCAATTAAGTAGTGGGAAAAAGCTGAAATGCAAGTGGTGGGGAAAAGCTGTATAAATTTCGATGCAATAAGATTTCTGAACGTTAAAAAGTGTTTGTTTACAAAATGGAAGAAGTGAAAGAAGCAGTGCAAAGTTTAGTATATGACTTTAACAAACATGAAAGAATGTTTGATCGGGAGCAGATATATGGTAGGGGAAGGATATACACAGTAGAAGAGTGTATGCAGCAGGCGAAGAAGTACAGAAAAGGAGCTGACGCTTGCAAAAATTTTGTAAAAGGATTAATTTGCATTGTATGTTTAATGCAGTTATTGAAACACTTAGATTTGGAAAGATGGATGTATGAATACAATCACTTACTTCCGGAGGAACTTCGCTTGAAGAATGAGGAGGAGGAGGAGGAGGAGGATGGTGTCTATGAACAATACGAGGAAGAAAATAATATGTTATCATAAAATAAAAAATCAGTAAAATATTTTAAGTGTTTTATTTATTCATCAAATAGTACAATTTATAATTTCAGTGCATATTTACAAAAATGACAATTTTCTTGTGCACTGGCAGGTCCATCCCAATGAGTTATCCAATCAGGACGATTATAGTGAACAAAACAAGGTAATCTTATTTGCAATTGAAAGTTGGATTGAAAGGCATATGGAAGTTTATGCCAAATATCCAGCAGAACGAAAGGTCTCACATTCTCTATTAGGTATTCAATTGGAAGCTCTTTAAATTCTTCGGTAGTGAAATCATGAAACGATTTCTTGCACAAAAACTTAGTCATGTTGTGAAATGTTTAATTTTTATACCCAACTCCTCCTACTTATATACCCAACACCATCATCAAAAAGTGGTGGGGAAAAGCTGTATAAATTTCGAGCAAATAAGACTCTGAAAGTTAAAACTGTTTACAAAATGGAAGAATTGAAAGCAGCAGTGCAAACGTTAGTATTTGACTTGAATGAACGAGAAAAAGTGTATGAGCGGGAAGCAGTATATGGAATGGGAAGAAAATACACACACGAAGAGTGTATGCAGCACGCGGATAGGTATAGACAAGGAGCTGACGCTTGCAAATATTTCGCGAAAGGTGTGATTTGTATTGTATGTTTAATACAATTATTAAAACACTTAAATTTGGATAGATGGATGTACGAATACAATCACTTACTGCCGGAGTTACTTCGCTTGAAGAATGATGGGGAGGAAGAACAGGAAAAATAAAAATGTAATTATGAAATAAAAAATTAATGAAATTTAATTATTGTTTTATTTATGCATTAAATAGTTATTATACAAAAATATACATTTGTTACTGCACATATACATCTATCATTCATATGGTAAAAACATGATGGATCCATATGTTCCAATTTCGGTTGTTCATCAAATTCATAAACGGGAACTGTCGAAAATGTTCTTAAATAATTTGCCTTTTCTTTACCTTTGACATAAACCGCTTCAACGTTGGTAAGCAAATCTTGAAACAAGACACCAAAAGTATGAACAGGTGTAAATCCGGCGTCCCAATTTATGTAATGATGATTTGTCATTAACCAAGTAGCCTGTTTGTGTAAATCTGGAGGTAACATCTTCATCGGAAATGGAGGTTTGAAAACGTAATGACAGAATTTTGAACCATCAAAAGCTGCAAACTCCTTTACTATAAGTTTGTTATTTCCGATTTTGAATCCTTGAATATCCACAACCAATTTCATATTTTTAACTTGATTAGTTCTTTTATAACTCGCTGATGTTTCTCATAGTAGTTTAAATCAGATTGAAGTTGTTTTAATTTTATGAGATAATTATGTAATCTCTTTCGATATTCGTTGACCATTATAAACTGTAAACTTGAACCGAATGTGAAAATATATATATATATACAAAATATAAAGCATGCGCACTATATTTGTCTTACAATTTTTGTTAGAGGATTATACATAAACTCTTTTTCATGTAAAATTAAGCAATACGCCGTTACATTATTACCTACTGACTTTTTCGTTTCAAATTCAATACGAAGAACAACAGATCCACTTTGAATGATTTCCTTTTGCCGAGAACAATCGATATGAACAATGGGAGCTTTTTGTTTGAATTCCTCAGGTGTGAATATTGGTTGATTTGTTTGAATGTGATAATAGGATTCTTGAAAATTAGCAAACATTTCATACAACGTTGCGAAACGGTTAGTATCAAAGTCCAAATTTAAATCATGATAAGGATAACGTTCTGAATTAAGAAAGACGCGCATATTCGTTAATGTACAATGATCAAATTGACTCATATCTTTCAATAATTCTCCCTTACGACCAGCCTGCAGTGCTACTATGATATGTCGAGGACTTTCTAATTTAGTTGAAGTTTTGACAGGCCAAGTATGACGTGTCGAATCATTTAAAGTGGGATATTCGATTATTTCCCAACTTCGAAACTTGATAGGGAGATCGACATTGCTTTGAATAATTTTATTTAAACGAAGTTGTTCTCGTAAGTTAGGTGTTATATGAGGAACATTCCAAGATAATTTATTAATTTGAATTTTCGGCTTTTCGCTATTATCGTTCGCGATAACCGCATCTATATCATCTTTATCGCGAATTAACACCAACTCCTGTCTCATATTAAGTACAATTTTGCGAAAATCCTCGAATAATCCACACCATACTTTCAACGGTATGCAAACATTAAAGTTTCCATTGCCATCAAGAAGAATCTTACCATCTTTGGGAAACCATCCTCCGTTTTGCAGTAATTTACTCTCATTGTCAGTGAGCGACAAATAATTTTTTATTGTGGAAACCAAACCTACATTTCTAACAGAATCTATTACAACACCATTCAATTCATATCGTAGTTCTCGAAACAAATAAGCAATACCGTTGTTGATAAGTTGAAATTTTGTGGGTACTTTGTCTTGATCAGTCAAGATTTTACCTTCTAAATAAAGATAACTATTACATGGTAGTGTGTATGCATCCAAATCTTGAATAGGAATTCTGATTTCATCATTATAATTTAAATTACTAGAAGTATAAGGTTGGTAGGTATGGAACTGATAATCTTCAATGGTATTATCAATAAATGGTTCACCCGAAACGTGTAACATTTCCATTATACTAAAACTTGAAATCCAACAGACTGTAAAAATTTACGATTTTCTGATGTTAACCGATCAGTCACCAGTATTGCACTGTTTTTTCGACGTTCGAATTGCCTTTTATATGGTTGATATGGATGTTCCGAAAACCGCCAAACCATTATTCTATTCTTCGCAGATGTAGTCGAACCGTTATAGTTTCTTTGCGAAAATTGATCAAAGTTCCAACCTGATTGAGAATTCTCACAGTAATGTTGTTGATAGTTTTGATGTTTACTGGATAATAGAGTATTGTTAGTGGTTGTTCCACTATTTTATACCCATTTGGAACTTGTGGGAAAAATTGATGAATAATGTGAACTGGTTTTCCATTGAGGAAAGAACCAACCGCAATGTTACAGTCAATACAAATGGTATTCACTTGTAAAATGTTGACACTTTTAGAAGTATGAATTACATTTGGACTTAGTTTTCGTCTGGGAAATCCCAAAAGATGACCTAAAGAATTATCAATGTCAAAATTAATCCAAACACTACTTTTAATTGTAAGTGTTGATGTTCGTGGATCTGCTCTAATACGAATACTAACTCCAGTCTGAAACAGTTCCCGTTCAATAATTTGTATTATATCATTAATTTCGTATGCTCCAACGGGAATTTCAAATTTATATTCATCATGATCACCCCACACCAACACATTATTTTGCTCATGTACGTTACTAATACTATTGAAACTATCAAAATTTGCTAAACCTATTTCATAGTCAGCATTTTCGTCTAAATAAATAGGGGGATTAAAATCATCACTTAAAACTGATGATTCTCCACTCAAAGTAAATGTGTATGACATAATGATCCAACTGAGTGACTAAATAAAAACCGTAGACAATATTGACCGCACTGATGTGAATTAAATGATTGTAGCACATCATAATTATAGTTTATATCAACCAACCCATCACTCTTAAAATATCTAACTAATTCTAATGGAGGGGGTAAATTACCGTAACTATCAAAATAAATCACATGCTTGTCATGTTTAGTGTAAGCAGTCCAGTGAGTTCCACTTCCACTTGTACCATCAAGATTGACTATACCTGACTCATATTTTTTTATTTTACTAGGTAACGTATCCCGCATGAAAACACCACGAAAATTAGGGATATATTTTGCATACTCTTCTAGCTCAATATTTGTCATCGCATGACGTGGTAAGCTCAGCGAAATTTTTTTGGATTCCAAACTTTTTTTTTTTTTTTCAAACCATATCCTTTATAGGGTCGTAGATAGAAACCTTGACCTACTTTTACCGCTTGCTCCATTGCTGCGTTATGTCTTTGTTGTTCAGTTAGTTGTTCACGATTGGCTTTAGCATCATTCACTGCTTTTGCAATTCCAGCTGCACCGCCCCCAATAGCTCCTAATGCTCCTAGTAATGGTAACAGTAATGGTAAGAAACCACCCTTTTTTGGAGTTCGAATGGTACGTTTTTTCCCAACTCTCTTTTTTTTCATTCCCATTCCAATTTTACGCTTAGCTTTCATAGCTGTAGTAACAAACCAAGCAGCCGCTTTTTCGCCTGTTTTAGCGTCTTTCGCCTTTACTCTTTCCCAAGCTTTGTGTTCTAAAATCTTATCTGCCAGATGTCGCTTACTCAAATCTTTATTTTGAGAATAAGCAATGTCGTGCTCTTTGCACGCTTGATCCAAAGGATTAATTCCCAAGTTTCCTTGTCGTAGTCTCTCCTCTAACCGAGTACCAGGACCACAAAATTCGTACCCAGGTAGATGCAGTTCAACAGGAAGCTTGTTGATGAGAGTATTAATGAAACCTCTTCCTACTTTTCTGGTTCGTTTCATTCTAAGTTCTTATATATAGTGACATGTGCTTATATACCCTCAGTCAACATGAAGATTCATAAACAACAACTTTCACTACCCATTAAAAATTATGATGATGGAGTGGTGAAACAAATTGGAAAACATGGTGCAATGTTTGGAGGAGATTCGAAAAGAGGGCTAATTATTGGTCCTAGTGGATGTGGAAAAACAAATGTTATGTTATCGTTAATTGATCATCCTAATGGTTTGAGATTTGAAAATGTGTATGTTTACTCGAAAAGTCTACAGCAACCAAAATATACTTATCTAAGAAATCTAATTCAACCCATAAAAGAGATTGGCTATGAAGAATATGATAATGCAGAAGATGTTATTTCTCCAGACTTAATTAAAGATAATTCTATAATAATTTTTGACGATGTTGCTACATGTAATCAGAACATAATGCAAAGTTATTTTTGTTTTGGTCGACACAAATACACAGACTGCTTCTATTTATGTCAAACATATTCGGCAATACCCAAACAGCTAATTAGAGATAATGCAAATCTCTTAATAGTCTTTCAACAAGATATGACCAATTTGAAACACATTTATGATGATCACGTTAACGTTGATATGTCATTTCAAGATTTGAAAAATTTGTGTTCGTTTTGTTGGCAAGATAAATTTGGATTTCTCACAATTGATAAAGATTGTACAATGACGTCTGGTCGATATAGAAAAGGGTTTGACATTTTTGTTAGTATATAAATAGTATTGATGGGAACATACACCTAGTAGTAACCATGGAGACACAATTAGCGAAACAACTCGTAAAGGCACGCCAGGCTTTAAAGAAAAAATATAAGAGTTTGAAAAGTGATATAGTTCAATCTCAATCTCAGTTAGAACAATCATACCAACCAATTACGCGACCACTTGAGGAATTGGTGTCCGCTCTAAAGGAACCAATTCAACAATCGATTGAAGAAGAAAGAAAATCAATGTCACCTATAACACCTAAATCGCAAATCACCAAATATAATAAATTAGCGTATCTAACTACTCCCCCTGCTCGACCACTATTCAATAGCACTCAGCTAGAGAATATGATACCTGCACCCGAAGAAGTGTTTCAATCTCAAATCGATCATAATGATGATGAGATTGATAAGAGTCGCGACGACCAATTCATTGATGATACCCTTTCTCAATTTTATCAAACTTTATCCAATCCTGAGGTGTATCGCGAATATTTTGATCAATTCAAAAGTCCTCTGCCTCGAGAGTATATTGAAGGAATGGTACGTGACGTAAATGGTAAATATGATCATGATTTGGGTTTATTTCACGATCCTATCAAAGAAAAGTTTTATATCGGAGATTCTGAAGTAGATTTTGAAGGTGCAAATATTTCAGTTAAAAATATTAAATACCCTGGTACTGTAGGTCTGTACGATTTACTTTTTTTGAAAAATCCTACATTACAGAATCAGAAAGATATTGACAATTACGTGGATATTATAAAACGAACAAACGCTATCCATCGAAATTATGATCCTGACTTGCCTATTAAGAAATTTGCCAATGATATCAAAGATAAATATCTTTTCATTATAAAACCGAAACTTAAGCCACCTGTAAGAGCAAGATCTGGTACGCAAACTTCCGCTATGCTGAGAAATGTAATTACTAGAAATATGGCAAGGAGGGGAAAGGGAATGACAATGATGAAATATTCGTCAAAGCCCGTAGACTACAAATATTTTGATGACTACAATGAAATAGTTGAAAGATTGAAATTACTTTTGAGTTCAAAGAATGCGGGTAGTTCTGCTCATAATAACGAAATAGTTTCGATTATAGAAGAATTACGTGAAGGAAAAATAATCCTATAAATGGAGCATTTACTCCGCAACTGCTCAGTTTACATCATGCCTATCAACAAGTTTAATCAACATTTTCTTACTATCGACGAAAGTAAACCTCAAGATGTTCCATTTTACATATGTCAACCATCTAAGTATCATAGTAAATGTATACTTTACATTCATGGAAAAAACAACCCAAATTTAAGTAAAACTAATTATGTATTAGATGATTTAACCACTGTGTACACTTTTCCGATAACCGGAAAGGTTGAAAGTATTCAATGCTATCCATCACCTTTATTTGTTTCATATAAAAATCATAACAACCCCATTAATCAGTTACTAGAAAATCAAATTGTAACTAAAGGAGATAGAATAGAGTTTGAACTTCATTCCCAAGGGTCGATGAGAAGTGATTGTTATGTTCAATTTGTTATTCAAGTTCCTCTAGGAAAAAGTGTATAAATACACATTTATTCAGTGTTAGTTTTATTTCAAACATGCCTCTCAACAAGTTCAATGAACATTATTTGAGTCCGGCTGAACTAACTGCTCCATTTTATATTTGCGACTCATTTGATTATCATGTTAAATGTCTAGTTCGTTTGCGAGGTGAGAAGAAACAAAGTTTGAATAAAGAGTACTATGTACTAGATAATGGAAGTATTGCTTTCAAATTTAAGTTTGCTTGCATAATTGAAAGTGTATCACATTATACAGCAGACGGAGTGGTGCTAATAAATGATATTGAATCTAAATTCAATCAACTAGCTACCAAAAATATTATAAAAGGAGATATAATTAAGTTTAAATTAGGAACGCCAGCTGCTATCTGCATTGAACTATTGTTACAGTGCCCGTTAGTGAAAAATGTCTAAAGCACAAGTAATACAAGAATTACATGCTCCAGCTCGAATAAATTATAGAAGACGACATGTTATTGTGAAGGGTCTACACGATTTGATCCAGGCAGACTTGGCCATTATGTCACCACATGCCAAAGAAAACAAGGGATATAATTATATTTTAGTTGTAATCAATGCATTTAGTAAATATGTTTGGGTGGAACCTGTCAAGAGGAAAACAGGAAAAGAAATTACAAATGCTATGAGAATTATACTGAGTAAAATGAAGACCACACCTGCTAATCTACAAACCGATAATGGAACTGAATTTTACAACAAAGAATTTCAACGATTAATGCAAACATACAATATCAATCACTACAGTACATTTTCAAATCTCAAGGCTAGTATTGCGGAAAGAGTAATTCGAACGTTGAAAACACTATTATGGAAGCGATTTAGTATGGAAGGTTCTTATAAATGGTTAAATATTCTTCCAGAAATTGCTGCAAAATATAACAATACCAGACACTCTACAACGGGTGAAATACCCAGTAAAATTAATGATAAAAATGCCAAATATATTGTTGTATTCAACAACATCAAAACCATTGATCCCAAACCAGCAAAATTTAGAAAAGGTGATTATGTTCGTATCAGCAAATATCGACACGTGTTTAAAAAAGGATACACTCCCAACTGGACTACTGAGGTTTTCAAGATTAAATCTGTTAAACTCACCAATCCCACTACTTACATTTTGGAAGATGAGAAAAAAGAAGAAATTCGAGGGGCATTCTATTCAGAAGAGCTACAAAAAGTGAAATATCCGGATGTTTTTCTAATTGAAAAAGTGTTGAGAAAAAAAGGTGATCGGTTATTAGTTAAGTGGCTTGGAATGAACTCTCAATCATGGATAAATAAAAATAGTATTGTATAAATTGTAATAATTTTGAATAAAAAACGTATACGTTATACTTTTGTTTCATTGAAAAAAAAAACACAAAGAGTTAATTTAAATTATTTATTCGTTGACATACTTTATTTCTGTGACTTACATCTAATATAGGATTAATAATAATAGCAGCTTCCTGTATTCGACGTTGAAATCTCAAGTCATCGTGATATCTCAATTCGCATTTTCGGGTGCTTTTGTAAGCGAAAGCCCAGGTGATCAATAAGTGAATGTGAACATTTTCATTGAATCTTACTTTCTTCATTCTTCAACATATGAGGATATTTATAAATCACTTCCAGAGCCAAGCTGTATGTTACACAATTTATATATTTCACAGAGTCCATTATGTTGAGAGCTGAGTTTACAATGTTCTCACTATCCACACCAAGTTTTAAAATTTTAAAACAACTATAAAATTGTTGATTCTTCAGTAGCTCCAAATTATACGTTATTAATGGATGTAATTTCCATAATTCCATTATACAATCAGATTCCAAATAAATACTGGAATGATCTGTCACTATTTTCCATTCAAAATTTGTTCCATATATGGTATAGTCATTTGTTACAGCTTGAATTGAAGATAGAAGTTCATACCATTCCACTTCAGTCAATTCAATAGTATTATCCTTTCCGAATATTCTAACACATGGTTCAAAGTTCAATTCATGAGATATGCTAACCACTATGAAGATGTTATTAGTCAAATGAATTATTTTCCCACCTAAATACATTTTCTGTGGACATGTAACCATACTGAATGTGTTTTGAATACTAACGAGAAAAAAAAACACTGAAATATATTTATAAATTTTATTGATACATACACTAAAATATATTTATAAAGTTTATTTATACATACACTGAAATATATTTATAGTTTATTTATACATACACTGAAATATATTTATAAAGTTTATTGATACATACAAATACATATAACTACTTTAAACTATAATGACCCCAAGGTAAAGTATTGATTGAATCATGTAATATACAACGCTTATCGTCTAATCCATTCAAACCCACTTTTGTTTGCTCTATGCTGTAAACATTATGAGCATATGAACGAATTGTACGTTGCGAAATAATTTTATCTTTGTTTTCCCTCAAACAGTTGATGTAGTCATCGAATGTAATCTTATTTTCAATGATGCTCGATTTAACACCCTTTGATTTTTTAACCAACTTTGAATCCTGTACCTTATAACTATACATTTTTGATCTTAATCCTACAAAATGAGTAATAATTCTACCATTTGCCTCATCTTTCATTAAACCAGGGACTTTTTTATTACAAAGTAGCATATTGTACGGATTATTAACACCATATTCGCTAGTATCAAATCTGTTAATGTTAGGTTTTATCACTTCCTCGAAAATATCATTACATTGAATTTCATAAATAAAACTGTCGGTATCAGTATATAAAATTTTACAATAATCCTTTAATTGAGGTAACATGAAATCATAGTGAAACTCATACATACAAGTTTTTGAAATATCTAAAATAGACATTCCTATGTACAAGGGTTTGTTGAAATAAAGTTCTGCTTTCTTCAATTCGATTGCCATTAACTGACTTTCTTCATCGAATACAGTTCTTCCAGTAAACTTTGGACTAGCTATCAAGTTTTTTGCTCCATACCTTCCCTCCCATTGACTAACCAATTTAACAATCCGATGTTTTCTAATATTTTCCATTGTTTTTCCATATATTGAATTCACGTTGAGTTTAAAGTAACCTTTTTCGAATTCATTTTTAGCTTTTTTCCTAAAGCTTGTATTTAAATCTACATAAGGTTTCAACCACGTTGATTGTGAGAATTTAAGTACCCTATGAATTTTTGTCAACACCAACCCATGTGCTAGAGCTTGTTTTAAAGCCCGAAAATGAATGATATATTTGTTTTTGTTATACAGAGTGGTCAACAGTTTCGGTAATTTGGAGCCTTTGGGTACTCGATGTTCAGAACAAAAAGGAAAATCTCTATGAATATCATGCAGATCCTCCGGATAATCCAAATCCACTTCCAAAATGTATCCTTCGGGACTGTCGTCAGGTATGTCACTAACATTAATGTTTGTGTCAACCCACTCAAAATTTCCATATGGCAGTGGTTGACACATTGCCCATCCGTACAGTGCATTGATATCCAGATAAAGTATAAACTTGTCCGGCTTCGAATTATCATATTTCCTCATATATTTATTGTTAGCTTCGGAATATCGACAGCAGCATTGACTTATTCCTCCCCGGATTGCATTTTCAACAAACAGTATCATATCAACATCCTGTAATAGTTCTAATTCGCACTTAGTATATTTTAACATACAGTCCCATGAATATCCAGGAATGGTATAGTACCAAGCTGGATCTAAGCCGCTAGTGGAATACCCAATATTTCGAAAATTCTCAAATACATCTGATAAAAGCATTATATCAGTTTTCAGGTACAAATCAGAGTATTGACCTAAATTTTGAATATTAAACAATTGCCATACATTCTGAGCATGTTTATATCGCTCCTCAGTGATTTCTTCATCGCAGAGTTTATTATAAAATTCATTTGGCTCGGGTAATTCAGTTTCTTCAAGTTTTTCCAATTTATCTATATAGTCATAGCAAAATACTCCTTTTTTTGTTAAAAGTTTGAACTGTTCATCACTGCAGTCTCTGAATCCATGTTTTGTATTGTTCAAGTTTTTCTCATCTAAATTTTTCACCAAACTATCAAAATTTTTTTCTAAAATTTACGTTGCACATTTTATGTGCAAAACCTCTAAACTCGCCTGTGAAATGATTATGATCGCGAACAATAATATCAAAATTTGTAAATTCAGTTTCACAAATATGACATATTTTAGCATTTACTGTTGTCCTATTTTCATCCATGGGAATTATATTTTTAAATTTAGAATAAATTATTTCAGCACATATTTCCATTTCATGCGCAAACCATTGCATACAATCTATTCCACGATAACTGTTAAAGTATGAAAGAGAATTATCATATTCACATTTAACGTAATATCCGCAGCTATACGCAATATGTTTTTGATATTTAGTTGTTTTCTGGAAATTATGTTCAAGAGGTTGTAACATACATTCAAAATCAGCATAAATAACAAAAGGTGTTCGTTGTTTATTTGAAAAAGTTTTGAACTTTACAATTTTCTCTTTTGGAATGTTTATTTTGGAATCATTGATTTTTTCACATAAATTTGAATGATTAGTTAACACTTCCTGATTAGAAAAATAATTTAAACATCTTTCACATATAAACTTCTTATGACCTTCTTTATTTAATTGTACATTTAATAACCTAGATAAATTTTTAATCCAGCAATAATGGTATTTTATTTCAATACGTTCATCGTCTAATGGATCAGGAGCATCATAATCGTTTAGTTTAGGAAAGTATATATTTTGAATTAATAATAAATTAATATGATTTGTTTTTTTGTCTTTTGTTAAACGTAATGGAATTACGTTATAATTTTTCCCGATCAATTCCAAACCGTAAACATTAACAGATAGTTTATTAATCTTTTCAAAAAGATGAATTTTATTAAATTGCATTGGAATTTCAAGTCCTTCTAATTTCAATACTTGACTATAATGCGGATATGATGTTAAACGATTTGAATTTTTATTTCCAACAGGATACAGAGCACTTACAATACTCCAATAAAAACAAGCTTCGTCATTATAATTATGTACGTTTATACAAGCCTTTTTATTTGCTATAAAATGTGGTAATGAAATGAAAGATGAACCGTTTCCTATTTCTAATTTATTAATATTGACTGATAGTGATACAACTCTTTTTAAAGCCCATCCTGAATCTTTTTCTTGAAATTCTGACAATTTAATTCCGATAAAGACTACTACACGATCCATGAACCATTCATATATATTAGTTGAATTATCTATCACACTATTCTCAGAATGGAAGTATTTTATATCTGTTATGTTTTTATTCAAATTTTGCTTCATAAACTCTGCACAGAATGTTGTATTTACTTTAATTAAGTTATAGTTTTGTAAAGCATCAACTATTTTTCTATAAAATATTTTAAAAGAATCTATCAAAAATTCGTCCGCATCTAAATGTTTTAGGTTTATTATTACTCCAGTTGTTACTCTATTATTATATATTGAAATTAAATCTTCCCACTTGACTGTATCTGTGCTTTCCTTACCTATTATCTCTAATTTTATATATATAGATTTCAAATGACCTAATTTGGTTAACCATTTCTTTTTTTTACCAATAGATATACTAGAACGGATTTTTTCAGAGCATAAGTTAATAGCAATCTTTACATGATGCAACCATACTTTACTTTCCTGTACTGTAAAATCAGGATATTTTTCAGAAAATTTTTCAATTAATTTACTTACATCACTAAATATTTTATCTGACATAATTATAGGTTACTATTTACAAATTTAAACAATTCCGCTGGATTTCCTTTACCGGTATCCTTTTGTCCAATGTACACTAGGGAATATTTCCCGTTTCCCAACTCTACCAAAAAATCTTTCAAAAATTTCGTTGATCGTGCCGGTAAAAAAACTGTGTTGTCATTCAACTCTACTAAAACTATTTCTCCATATTTTGAGTTCACTATTCTAGCGGTGGTAATTTTATAAGGAGTATCCTTAGCTAATGTATTCAGTTTCACAATCGATTTATCTTCTACTTCTAAAAGAAGATGTTTATTTATAGCTTGCATATCCATTTTTCACTGGAAATACATATTGTTTACGGAATTGATATCATTGAAATAACAGTATATTTACCTTTTGATTTGTAGTCACTCTCTTACTTTGATACTACTTGTAAGCACTGTGAATACTACTGATACCTTCTGTTATTTCAACCGGGTTTTTATATAACTCCAATATGATCACGTGTTCTTAAAAACTGCAGTTTCAACTTCTTATCCTTAACCTTCACTTGATTACTTGTTTTCAATATCAACAGACTTAAACATTGCTACCACTTATGTGGCAGCGAAAAGCACCAATGACCATAAAGGTCAGTTAATTTTTGTCTCGTTACCGTGCAATTAGTAACAACAAAAAACTTGTTTCACCTCATATTTTTTCCTGAGTATCTTTTGAAAGTATATACTTGTTTTTTTATGTCTACAGAGATTGTTGCCCTTCACTTTAACTTGATTACTTGTTATTCAGAGTTACAGATTAAATCGTTACCACTTATTTAATTGGTAGCGAAAAAGTACCAATGATTAAAGGTCAGTCAATTTTTGTCTTGTTACCAATTGTATAATAAGTAACAACAAAAAACTTGTTTCACCTCATATTTTTCCCCGAGTAACCTTTGAAAGTATATACTTGTTTTTTTATGTCTACAGAGATTGCATTTAAGCCGACGCACTTCAATTTTCAACACATTCTCAAACACAGTGTTCTTCGAAACAAGATAATATTTTTAACATGGTTTCAAAACGCGTCAACGTACATTCTAACGTGTTAGTTACACCTAAGAAGCAAAAAGTTTTGCCGAATTTGCAGCCGTTGGAGCAAATGTCGAAAGAAAATCAAGTAAGTATTTCCAACTATAATCATTTTTTTTATTTACATATGTATTTTTCTTATAGCCTATCATCGATTTGAGTTCTTCAGACATCGAAGCTTTTTTTTCGTCTGATCCTGTTGGTCCGTCCTCCTCGTCCTCGTCCTCCTTCTCCCCCTCCTCCACCTCCCCCTCCTCATTGAAGCAGATTCCTCCACATCTAAAAGATATAAAGGAAAAAAATTATAGGAGTCTCGAATTTTTTACTAAGAATGATGTGGAGTTAACTGCACTTGACGATCAATTAACTTTAATCGTTAATGAGTGCAGTAGTCGGGAACAACTCATTAAAACGATTGATGAACAGGTTGCAAATATGCAAAAACAGCTAGCAAATATGAGAAAAGAGAAGAAGAAATTAGAGGAGTTAAATCGCTTAGCTTTGGAGCAACAATTACATATTTTTGAAACTGGCAACCAAATACAAAATTCAATAAACAATCATAAAACATCATGCTAATTTTTTGTTTTTTTTTTTCATCCCGTTCTTATCAATTTATTCCAAATATTCAAGAAAACGGGAAAAGGAAGTGAAATAGTACACGTTCACGCCAAGAAAATTCTGTAAAAATATTCATTTAATGTCGTGACAACATTTTAGTGTTTAAAAATGTTCATGTTTATACCTGGCCTATGAAAATATTTTAAATTGATTCAAGATATTAGCGCCTCCGGCCGAAATGTCGGTTTCGAGATAATGAGAAATAGAGAGAGGAGATTTTATTATGGTTTAAAATACACGCGATAAGTTACAATTCACTCACTAATAAGAAATTTTGAGATGACATTTTAGATATACAATACTGATATTTTTGCTAAAGTATGAGGTATGGAAATATATTATAATACAATTTTAACAGATATATTTCCAGAATTTTGATAATATTTCTAACTCTAGTCTGAGTTTGATGTAAAAATTCACCACATAAAACATAATATTTCTATTTCTCTCTCAACAATAATTATTCCGGTACTATGCATGAACTGTAATTTATCTAAAGACTCGCTATTCTACTACTGTTGTAAAATTCCAATTTATTTTTAAACTAACTTTCGAAGGGTTTAGAATTAAAAAAACAGATATATTCTTAGAATTTTGTTAATATTTACGACTCTAGGATGAATTTGATGCATTACAGAAATAATTCTAAGCAATATGCAATTTTTTAAACTTGACGTAAAATATTAAATCAATATATAGTTGAGGAGATGTAAGGCGGCGTTAGTCATCATAAATGTATCATTGACTACCTTGCCACGGTAAATCTCCTCAACTATACTATTATATTTACCTAATTTTTCCCTTCTCTGGCTGGCTGGCTGGCTATTTCGTTCAGCCGTTTCCGTTCAGACAACCTCCATTTTTTCTTCGCAGATTTTGATAGCTTTGGAGGAACCTGTCTTATCACATTCCTTGCTTCAACATTTGGAACGTACGTCGGAGAATCAGGTTCGTCATCCCAATTTTCCTGTTCTTCTATTTCTTCTATCTTCCCCTCACAATTCATTTTTAAATTTTTACTAAAACTGGAACTACACTGAAATGATTTTCTGTGTCTATATATATACAGAAATTTCAACAACTTTCTCTTAAAAGGGACTTACCTTCACCAAAAAAAAAAACTGGAAGCTACATCGCCCTGGCATTGAAAACGTTTATTCACTTAATCAGTCTGGGAATTTTATGTCTGACCTTATTGAAGGTGGTTTTGTATCAAAATATTTTGTATTTAAACCAACGCAATTTCTTCCAATCTTCAGTTTATTTTTTAAATATGACTGTTAATGTTTTTGATTTTTCTAAAGTGTTAACCAAGCTTTCCTATGTAAAAAATGTTGATTGAAACTCCAGTAAGTATGTGTTTTATATGCAAAATTTTAATCCTCATAAAAGTATAACCTCGGATTTTTTTTTACTGTCTGCATATATTTTTAAAATTGCAGAGTGGTTATTGAAAATACTTCTAATTTATGATAAACTATTTATATTTCTCTCGTATGGATAGTGTTATAAATTCTTGGCGATAACATTTAATTGTTTTCTAGACAATCTATATGTTTATGCAAAACAGTTTTTCGTTATAAATATTTAATAAATGTATAGTAGGTAATAGGTCTGCCCTCGTGTAAAAAGGTATCTACAAATACTGGGGTATAACTATTTTCAGGTAATTTTTTTAATAATAACCATTTTTTACCTTGCATCTTTGATATAAATATTGTGTTGGTAGTAACGGCCTTTTCTGTTATAATGTGTATCGGAAATTCTGTTTTTATGTAACGAGCTACCCTTGCATCTTTGTTATAAATATCTAATAAAATATTATGATTGTTCTTAAGTAAAAAGGTATACAAATATACAAGGTATCCAAAAATATAGGGGTACCCCTATTTTAAGGTTAATTTGTTTCTCGTTGCCGATTATGTAATAGAAAAAGTTTAATAACGCTATACATACATCAATTGGAGGTTAACTTACGTATTTGGTATCCAGTGGTAGTGTATACAAACTAGAGGTTCAACTAATTTGTATCTGGTTACCAGTTATGTAATAGGTAGCGACAAAGTTTAATAACGCTAGACATACATCAATTGGAGGTTAACTTACGTACTTGGTATCCAGTAGTGTGCATACAAACTAGAGGTTCAACTAATTTGTATCTGGTTACCAGTTATGTAATAGGTAGCGACAAAGTTGAATAACGCTATACATACATCAATTGGAGGTTAACTTACGTATTTGGTATCCAGTGGTAGTGCATACAAACTAGAGGTTCAACTAATTTGTATCTGGTTACCAGTTATGTAATAGGTAGCGACAAAGTTTAATAACGCTATACATACATCAATTGGAGGTTAACTTACGTATTTGGTATCCAGTAGTAATGTAATCAAACTAGAGGTTCAACTAATTTGTATCTGGTTACCAGTTATGTAATAGAAAAAGTTTAATAACGCTAGACATACATCAATTGGAGGTTAACTTACGTATTTGGTATCCAGTGGTAGTGTATTCAAACTAGAGGTTCAACTAATTTGTATCTGGTTACCAGTTATGTAATAGGTAGCGACAAAGTTTAATAACGCTCTACATACATCAATTGGAGGTTAACTTACGTATTTGGTATCCAGTGGTAGTGTATTCAAACTAGAGGTTCAACTAATTTGTATCTGGTTACCAGTTATGTAATAGGTAGCGACAAAGTTTAATAACGCTAGACATACATCAATTAGAGGTTAACTTACGTATTTGGTTTCCAATAGTAGTGTATTCAAACTAGAGGTTCAACTAATTTGTATCTGGTTACCGGTTATGTAATAGGTAGCGAGAAAGTTCAATAACGCTCTACATACATCAATTGGAGGTTAACTTACGTATTTGGTATCCAGTAGTAGTGTATTCAAACTAGAGGTTCAACTAATTTGTATCTGGTTACCAGTTATGTAATAGGTAGCGACAAAGTTTAATAACGCTAGACATACATCAATTGGAGGTTAACTTACGTATTTGGTTTCCAATAGTAGTGTATTCAAACTAGAGGTTCAACTAATTTGTATCTGGTTACCAGTTATGTAATAGGTAGCGAGAAAGTTCAATAACGCTCTACATACATCAATTGGAGGTTAACTTACGTATTTGGTATCCAGTAGTAGTGTATTCAAACTAGAGGTTCAACTAATTTGTATCTGGTTACCGGTTATGTAATAGGTAGCGACAAAGTTCAATAACGCTCTACATACATCAATTGGAGGTTAACTTACGTATTTGGTATCCAGTAGTAGTGTATTCAAACTAGAGGTTCAACTAATTTGTATCTGGTTACCAGTTATGTAATAGGTAGCGAGAAAGTTCAATAACGCTCTACATACATCAATTGGAGGTTAACTTACGTATTTGGTATCCAGTGGTGTCTAGAGGTCAATCCGTTCATTTGACGTATATAAATAAACTGAAGGTTAACAACTAAAAAAGCGGCTCTACAAACAGGTTCTCAAAACCGGCTAAACAGGTTCTGAAAACCGGTTTGTGTCACAGTATTGGTGTAGTTACTCTACTTACATGGCTAAGAGTTGGCGACTTGAACTGTTTTTTTTTGTAGTTGCATTTTCCTTTGCTTTTTCAGAATTACCGGCATTTACATTAATCTTCATACAGTCTTGGGAATTGCCTTTTTCATTATTTAAAATGGCTTCTACAGTATTCCCATGCTCATTAGCAGTATTATCCACATCGTTGGCATCTTCCTCGGCATTTAACACCGATGAAATCTGTAAATAAAGATTTTTTTATTTTACTATTGTTGGTATTCTTGCTAGGTTTAATAAAATATATAATAATTTTTGTTTAATTTCAGATGCCTAAAAACGAAACAGAATGGAATGCCGTTGCCGAGGACCATTACAATCGTTGGAACTTTCCAAACTGCGTCGGAGCTATGGACGGAAAACTCATATCGTTGCAGGCTCCAATAAACAGCGGCAGTGAATTTTTAAATTACAAAGGATTTTTTGTATTGTTTTATTTGCCGTAGTCGACGCATATTACAATTTTATTTATGCTAATGTGGGATGCCAAGGGCGCATATCAGATGGTGGCGTGATTAGTAGTACCACATTTAATGGGCTTCTAGAAGACAATACAATGCATTCACCTGAAGTAAATCAACTTCCAAATAGTCAACTGAAAAGCCCATACGTTTTTGTTGCAGACGATGCATTTCCTTTGTCAACAAACATAATGAAACCATATGCAGGGAACCACATTAAAGGTTCCAGTGAAAGAGTATTTAATTATCGCCTCAGCAGGGCTCGAAGAATATCAGAAAATGTGTTCTTTTAATATCTAACCCATTTAGAATATTTCGCACACCAATGCAAGGTAACATTAGCAGGATTCTACTTACACAATTTTTTTAGAAAAAGTACATCTAAGAACATTTATAATTATCCTGGAACTTTCGATTCTGGCTGTTCTGATTCAAAAGACGTTCTTCCAGGAGCTTGGAGAAATGATAATGGTAATATGCCTGGCTTAACGGATTTATCCAGAAGAAGTTCAGTGCATGCCAAACAAGTGAGAAACACATTAAAAGATTATTTTATGTCACCCGAAGGACAAGTCCCTTGGCAGTATGAAAAATGTTAAGATTTATAGTTTGACCATAAATCACCTACTCTTCGATAGTTCACGACAATGCTTTCTTTAAATGACGAAAACTAGCGCCACCTATAGAACTGAAACACAATTAAGTAGTGGGTAAATTATTCCCTAAGCTGTTACTGGGGAAAGAAGAATGGGCGGTCAATTTAAATTGGGATTATCTTTACTCTTGGTTTGAAGATCCTTGATTATTGTAAGTAAATGACAGGTTATACTAAAAAGTCTACTGTATTGTGCACATACAATTGCTTGCCAATCATTAACGTCGTTAATATCTTGTAAATTCTAATGTAATTGCCAAACAATTTATCATTGTAGATAAATATATTACCAGTTCACGCTTAAGTCTCGTACGAATAGGACGCTATTTATACCGGTCTCTGTGTGTGTGTTACAATTAGAATAGTTATATTAGTTATAAGTACCTCCTCAGGTAAACTAGTGAGTTAAGTAAAAATGGATGTAGATAGCGGGGGCGAACCCCCTGATAAAGACAACCAGAATAAAATTCAACCACCGAACCCCAACGTTAACCCTTTGAATTTAATTATGGATGTGGATTCATTATGTAAAGATATACAAAAGAAAGCAAATAGTCATATGGTAAATAATAATAATATTAAAAGCAGTGATTTGGTAAGTACAGATATTAATAATTCTAACGAAAACCAGCAGCAATCAGGAGAAAAACAGGTTCGTTCAGTTTATTTTTATGAATCAACTGATATGGGACCATTTCATGTGTACATCGAAAATAATAGGCCAGGATTTGAAGGCAAATTAAATGCTATAAAAGTTGGTGACGTTATTTTAACCGAGCTCAAAGAATTAGATAATCGAATTAAACAGTTACAGTCCATAGGTAAAAACAGAGTTCGAATCATTATGAAAGACTATACAAGTGCAAATAATTTAATCATCTGCCTTAACGAAATACGATTTAATCGCGTATATTCCTAAATTTATTATTTTTAGACAGGGTATAGTAAGACAAATAGATACAGATTTAACTGAGACATATCTTAAGGATATAATTTCGGCTTTTGACCATCATATCAAATTCGAAGTGGGATTTGTAAAACGAATGAACAGAAAAATAAAACAATCGGAGACGGAGAAACTATATTAATACCAACTACTACAAAAATGGTCTCCTTTAAATGTCAAAATCTCCCAAAAAAAATTGTAATGAATAAAGTATTATATGAGGTAGAAGCTTATGACCAAAAAGTTGTCCTTTGTAATAATTGTTATCGATACGGCCATATTGACCGGCAGTGTAGAAGTAAACAAAGATGTTTTAAATGCGGAGAAAATCATTCAGATAAAAACTGTTCAGTAGATGAAGTAAAGTGTTTGACATGCAAAGGAAACCATTATGCAAACAATTTAATATAATGTAGGGAATTTGAAAGGCAGAAAACAATAAAAAAAAAATAATGACAGACACAAATTGTTCATATAGAGACGCCAATCTTCAGATATCAGAGGTAAGATATTCAGATGTAGTGACATCAAAGCCCTCATCCGAGATTAACCAAAATTAACCTGATTTAGCTAGTAATAATTTCCCTCCCTTAAACTTACAAAGACAACCAAAAGACTCTTACTTTGCACAATCGTCCCAATCAACCAGATTATCAATACCAAAGTTTTATAATAAAGATATTACGAAAACTTCATTATCCCAAACAGCTCCTCAACAAGGTAACAAACGAATAAGACCAAATTCTTCAGACCCTATTCTAGAAGCGCGCAAACAAATAGTATCCCCAAGAACCCTTCCCAATACGGAGGGAGGAATTTTGAATAATCAATCCTATAAATCTAACCTTCATATCAGTGCACATCAATCTGATGATGATATGGAATCAAATAACATGTATAGTATTGTTTTAAAAATTATATTATCGGTTATTGATACAATAAAAACAAAGAATTTTGAAATACAGGAATCGGATATTAAAGCAATAATTAAAACTAATTTAAATTATAATCTATTAAAAGAAAATGTTTAGTGTTTTAACTCTGTTTCAGTGGAATTGCAGATCAGCAATGTCAAATAGAGAAAATATATTATATTTATTAGACGAACAAAAAATAGACGTTGCTTGTCTCTCAGACACACGTTTTACGTCAAATAAGTACATCAACTTTCATAGCTACAATATTGTCAGGGATGATAGGCAAGATAAATCAGGCGGGGGTACTGCCATTCTCATCAGATCAAACATCATATATAAAGAATTAGTTAATAAATATAATACAGGTAACATAAATCAAAAAGTGGTTCAAATAAAATGTAATAATAATATTAATGTAACATTAGTGTCTCTATATATTCTTCCAAAAACAACGGTAACACTTAAACAATGGGAAAAATTATTTGAAAATTACTCTAAACCTTTGATAATAATGGGGGATTTTAATATGCATCATATTGCCTGGGGTGGATTAAATACAGACACTAATGGAAAAGTATTGATGAAGGCTTTAGACGAACATAATTTAATTTATTTAAATGATGGGTCACCAACCTTTATCGGCAATTCGAGACAAACACCTTCAACAATAGACCTTACTATCTGTTCCTCTGATATTAACCATCTGCTAAATTACGCAGTCCTAAAAGACTTGTATGGATCTGACCATTTGCCTTCAATAACTCAATTATCCATTGTGCCCAAAAACCCGTACTGCTTCCACATATC
Source organism: Lochmaea crataegi (assembly GCA_947563755.1). Taxonomy (NCBI): domain Eukaryota; kingdom Metazoa; phylum Arthropoda; class Insecta; order Coleoptera; family Chrysomelidae; genus Lochmaea; species Lochmaea crataegi. Next base: position 1,503,951 of record OX387435.1, read on the forward strand.
GCAAATGGAATCTGAAAAAAGCTGATTGGGACTCGTATTATGTAGTAGCTAGAAACCAGTTTGCTACATCAGATTGTGTAATTTATGAAGAATGCGTCAATAAAATTGAGTATGCAGCAGAACATTGTATCCCTAAATCAAAATCATCCCAATCAAATCAAAAAAATAAACCATGGTGGAATGATGTATGTCAACAAGCAATTTATAATAGAAAAACTAGTTTTCATAAATATATGAACAACCCAAATCTAGAAAATCTTCTCGAACATAAACGAAATAGTGCTATCGCTAATAAAACATTAAAAAAGGCTAAAAGAGACAGCTGGAAAAATTATTGTTCGAGCCTTAATAGATCTCTGCCTCTTAAAGACATATGGAAAAAAGTAAAAAACTTTAAAAATAGAAAATACAACAACGCCCCTCAAATAGATCTGGACAGTGAGTGGGTGACACAGTTCCACGAAAATATAACTCCCCCGAGCGTACATTTGGAGTCATCTTGCCTAGACGTGATAGCTGAAACCACGCCTCCAAATATCCCATTTTTAGATCTTCCATTCTCCATCAACGAGCTTCAAATGGCATTAAAAACTAATAACAATTCGGCTCCAGGATACGATGATATTCACTACTCCATGCTGAATAAATTACCAGTAAATGCCAAAAGTAACCTTCTGAATATTTTAAACAGTATTTGGATGCAACACGAAGAAATACCGAGTACATGGCGACAATATTTAGTTATTCCAATCATTAAGCCAAATAATATACCGTTATGGGCAATACCTTACGAAGCATTTCTGCATAATATAAAAGTTGGCATTAGTAACGTAACAAATACCGAAAATCCTTTAGTTATCAAAAATGTATTCATTCAGGATATGGAAGTGAAATGGAAAGAATATCACCATGTATTCACAGATGGGTCTAAAGTAAATGGAAAAGTAGGTTGTGCTGTGTATTACCCAAAAAAAGATATAAAGCTCTTATATAGTTTAAACGGAAAAATGTCCGTCTATACGGCTGAATTAATAGCTATAAAACAAGCCATTATATTATGCATTCAACAGAATGAAAATAAATTTGTGATTTTTACAGATAGCAAAAGTCTCTAGAGAAAGTGAAAAACTTTAAATTTAGTGATAAGAGTCACCATACAATTCTTGAAATTCTACGTAGGAATCGCTCAAAATGAACACGTAGATGGTCTAGCAAAAGAAGCCTCAGAATCTGGACATATCATATGCGAAAAAATCCAAGTAACAGATTTGTATACAATAGTACAATTTCAGGGATATCCAACCAACAGTGAGGAAAAAACCGTGGTTTATAAATAATTCGAACAGACAATTTATAAAAACAATCTGCCGACTTAGAAGCAATCATGCGCTATACCCAGCATACAGGAGAAAAATTGGATTGTTGGATACGGAGTATTGTCTATGTGATGAAATTGCTGATTCTCAACATATTATCTTGGAATGTCCACTACAGAACGTAGAAATTAATAAATTATATGAAGAACTAAAAAAACAAAAATTACAGTTTCCTGTTAGTCTGACAAATCTACTGACACTAGAGGAGAATTCAATATATAATATTTTGTATCAGTTTATAAAAACTACTAATACAATTCTGTGAGTAGCGTTGCTACCCTAAATTATATAGTTTGTACACCTGAATCGAAAAGATTAGAAAAATAATAAAAACATTAAAAAAATTGGAAAAAAAGAAAAAAAGTAAGTGACAAAAAAACATTCACCAACAGAGAAAAAAGAGAAAAATAAATAAATAAATAAATTAAATTAAAAAAAAATATGGAAAAAAAATTGAAACAAAATAAATTATTCAGGTTAACTACTAACACAATAACAGCATTGTAAACCATAACAGTACTCCATAATAATTGTAACGTAAATGTGTAAGTTAATAAATGATGATATAATGGAAAAACAAACTATAACATAATAAATAATTTTTTAGACGTTTACCTTGACTGGCTTTTTGGCTTTGTCCAGTGCCATCTACTTAGGGAAAAAAAACATTAGACTTTTTAAAAATCAAGTCATTTACTGAGCAGTATTCAAAGAAACAGTTTTTTGGCTATTGACTGTTTACAGAAGGGCCAAAATAAGAAACATATGTTATTAAAACATTTATTGAAAAAAGTATGATGAAAGATTAGCTATTATTGTTACTGCAACAAGCAACAATTGCATCAAAATAAATCAGAGAAATATCATGAAACAAGAATATTGTAAACCGTTTCTTTCTCACTACTGTAGATATTTTGTTTTTGTTTTTTTTTGGCTCCTGTAGATATAAAACACAAAATAAATTTATGATTGTGTAACCATGTAATTCGGATTTTTTATTTGTTTTTTTTTTTCATTCGCTGCCAATGAATTTTACTTGCCAATTGTTTGGTTGAATTCGTGTATAAGTTAACTTTCCCCGAATGATATTATTAACTGATTTACACCAATTATGTACAATTGTTCTGATTGAAAATTTTAAAATCAAAACAATAATTTCCTCCTTATGTAATTCACAAGTTGAAAAATCAAAACTCACCTCTTTTTTAATGATACTGTATATTTGATTAACTAGGTTATGGCTATAAGGTTTTGTATCTAAACAATAATAATTTAATTTAAAAATTTGATAAAAACATTCAACAAATGTTGAAGTGGGGTAACAAAGTCGCCTAGCCCAGCCCCCATATTCTCTTGCAGCAATCAATTGTACATACTTGGATGAATAATTAGTTGTAAAAAGTAGCCCTTGGCAAGTGAGCATGATACTTTTTTCTTGATTTTTTAAAAAATAAATCCTGCAACATAGCTTGTTGACAACTCCTGTGATATCTTGGAAAGTTCTGGTTGTGTTCTGTTTAATGGCAATTGAACATAGTTACTATCTACACTTGAAAAGTTGTTTGTGTCAGTAACAAATAATTTTTGCAATGAAATAAACATACTTGAACATTCATCATTTTCACAATCAAATGTATTTTTATAAAAAGAAATAGTGGTTTTAAAATATAGTGTTTTAAAAATTCCCATAAATTGGAAAGCAGATGGATTTGTATTCACTGCTCCGAAACTTCTTAAATTACCAAAAGCATTTTCCACTGGATCTTGGTTCAAACGTCTGGGCAACAAATACTGAAAACCATTTGATTTAACATTATGCATTATGAATATTTTTTATATTTTTAATGGCAAGTGACCAGTTTCGTAAACTAGGGGGCTTACTCTGGTCATGCCTACTTCTCTGTTGAAATAACATAGACTCTAGAAGGGGTAAAGCTTCTTTACTCCAAAAGTTGAGATGGTCTGATGTATCACACAAACCACATCTGGCGTGGAAGCTTATTAGGGCCATTGAATGAATCAAATAATCTGTCAAACAGATACAAAACTTCAGCAGTTTCTTCAATTTTATTGCCAATTATTTTTTCTGTATCTGTAAACACGACAAATTAAACATATTATAATATGTATGTTATAAAAAATATTTTTTTTATTCAGGAATTTGAGAGTATGCATAGAAAATAACAATACTCACCTATTCGATTAGCTAGTTGAAGTATTGCCGAAAATCTTTGGCTAAATATTTGGGCTGCATGTCTCACTTTCATTTTTTTCTCATAAATATGTTCCTCGGTAATATGAGGTAATACTTTTAAACCCTCTATAGGCCCATTATCATTTTCAAACATCATTTGAATGTGCCCCCAATTGGCAGTTTTTTGAACATTCTTCGATTTGAAATGCAAATTTTTCTTCATTAAATTATTTCTAATTCCCTTCAAAAGATGTGGAGGATCTGGGATGGGATATATTATGCAGTCACCAATCTCAAAAGAACCTTCTCTGTAATTAGAAATATTTGCCCGAAGATATTTCTCTTTCGTATCTCTTATCAAATTGTTTATGACTGGCATATTTTTCTGATCACAGATAACAGATATTGGTGTTAAATTAATATTCACAATACTATAAATGACTTCAATTGAAAGTTGTTTAATCTGTATCGTCTTTGCACCACCTCTACTGGAAAAATTATAGGAGGTTTTCTCAAGCCCCTTACAAATAAACCCTAGCAAACCACGAAGTAAAACAAGTTACTTGTATGTGGTATAACATATAAAAAGATTAAATTAAATTTTTAGAAAATACAGCGATAATTACGATTTAAAATTTTAAAATCAAACATAACACATAGACATATATTCTACTTATTAAAATACAAATACAGAAACACAGGTACATGTTTATATACACCTTTCATATTATGTGGATCGTTTCTCTATGATTTTAGATTTAACATTGATTGTCAAATAGTTCACGCACTAAATCGCGTGGAGTGTTTGACAAAAAGGTTTTAACTTTACTTTTGTATGTAAAAAATGTTCTCTCATCTCTGATATCAACAGGTAAGAAGTTGAATATTCTGGGTCTTAGGAACGCACAGCTTCTTTGACCAATTGTTTTTTTTTCATGTGTGGAGGAATAAATGTGGACTTGTTTCGTGTGGCATATGCATGCCCTAATACTTGTAATTCGTTGTTATGTGTATATTGATCAATACTTACATTTAGAAAATACAATTGCCTTATATCATACATACCTGTTTCTTAATAGAGTGCATTGCTGGAACAATCATAACCCCTAACGAGTATTGTTCTTAAGAATCTTTTTTGAAATCTTTCTAGAGGGGTTAGATATCCTTTTGCTAAACCACCCCATCCTATAATACCGTAATTTAAGAGAGATTCAACTCAATTCTTATAAACTATTATTTTTTGTTTAAAGTTGAGTATACTACATATTCGCTTGAATTTAAATAGTATAACCCTTAACTTCTTTAGAAGATACACAATATGTTGATCCCATCTTAAATTCGAATCTAATATTATACCAAGATATTTTACACTAGTTTGGGCTGAAACAGCAAATTGAGTTCCTACTTGAAGGTTGAAATTCGGAAGAGTGGTACTATATGAACTAAATGGGAGATAAACAGTCTTTTTGAAGTTTATTGAAAGCAATCTGTTATCAAACCATTCTTTAATGCTTTGCAAGTCTTGTTCTAGTTTTTGTTCTAAATTAAACCAGTTACTGTCTTCACAAAAGAGTACGGTGTCATTAGCAAAACTAATAATTTTGCAATTTGTTTCTAATAAAAATAAATTGTTTAGGTAAACATTAAAAAGTATAGGACCTAATATCGTGCCTTGAGGTACCATAAACACCATAAACAGTAAGGTATGGTCTGAAAAGTAATGCTCACAAACATTGTTACCCATATCTTCAAACCCTTATATCTTACCACTTGCTTCATTGAAATACAGATCTGGCATGATTGCCATTTCATCAAAAAGTACTGCAACATATTTATCAGCTGAATCTAAATTTTCAGTAGCCTCTTTTGGAGAATCTAACACCAAATCATGAATGCCTGGCCCTCCAACAATAGTACTAAGTAGCCGGTTTAAACTACACTTACTGGGCAATATAAATATTTTAGATAGTAAAGAATATGCCTTACCACTTTGCTTACACAATAGAAGTGCTAAGAATTTTTCTTTCATTGTGAAGCGCCTTAGTTTCTTTGCTCTATTAGATTCACGGAACTAACATTTAATAAGCATGGCAGCCATTGAGTTTAGATTTTTTTCTAGCTGGTGTGTAGTTAAAAACTCTTTAGCTTCATATAATCGTCTCCTTACAGACTTGTTTAAGGTTTTTTGTGTGTTATACCTTTTATACATAGTTTTCATTGGCGAGTACAGTTTCTTTTTACGAGGATTACAGTCTGTTTATGCCTGACAATTTGAAAGCCTGCAGTGGAGATAATTTGGTATCTGTTGCCTTAGCTACATTAAAAAAATTCCTATTAGGAGCCTGATATATTTCTATGATTTGGTATTTGAGAGAGCTATATTATTAGAAAAAATACATCAGTAAATGCAATATTTTTTTATAATTTTGCTAAATATGATTTAATACAACGACACAGATGTACATCAACAAAAATAACGACGTTAAGAATGTTTATTAATTAAAAAGTACTTACAGCAAGATGGTAAATCGTTCAATTCTGGTAGAATAGGAGTACAAGATATCAAGTCTGATGTACTGTCAGCATCTAAAATACACAGAAAAGATTACAAAGTTATAAATTTTCAGCTTTTTGTTTTGTAAATTATATAATGGAAATACATACCATTACACGGCAATAATGAAGGCTCAGGAGTGTGTGTATCTTCAAGTGACAGAACTGCAGCTAAAATATAATAATAATTTACCAGAGACATATAATGTCTGATTTTTCTTAGTCACATGATTATTTGTATCTGTTCACAACTTTTTTCTCTTACCAGGTAAAAATAAGGATGGACTAGCAGTTGAATAAAGTCTATTGGACCAAGCTGTAATGTACTTCTCTTCAAAATGTTTATGGCATATTCTCTTTGTTTGATACACAGCTAACGACTCCATCGTCTTCAATTCATCACAGTTTATTGCATTTAACCATGCTTTGAATTTTTGCAAGTCTTCTTTTGGATTTGGAAATATATGTTGGTGTGAAATTTGTTAGGTTAAATTACTTTTAAAACACTGTGGATGTAACAGGTGATAAGAAAACGAGGGTTGAATAAAACACGTCTACCATTGCTCTCTGTCAAACAATAACTGGCCATTTTTTATTATGTTCATATCATAGTATCCGGTAGGTGTCAGTGTAGGACAGTACAAACTAGATCAGAATATAAAAAAAAACAATAAGGAAACAGAGGGTTATATTTAACAATCACACCTTCTGAACAAGTTTAACTACACCTAATTGTTCGATGAATTCATTATGTTTATTTGGACTCGGACTTTTTGTTAAAACAACTGCTGGCATATTGGCAGTGTCTAAATAATTTAATTCTATGAGATTATGGCTTTTGGCCTCTCTAATAAAATGGTGTCTAATGTCAATATGTTTGGTTCGTTTATTTGTTATATTATTTATTGCCAATTTTCGAGCGCCCATGTCATCTTTTAAAAAAATTACACAATTGTCAATGCCCGTTATCTCGAATAACAAGTTTTTTATATAGATCGCCTCTTTAGCAGCCTCAGAGACTGCTATGTACTCTGCTTCAGTACTTGAGAGAGCGACTGTTGAAAGCAAAAACCTGAATATGATTTCCTACTACTACTACTACTACTACTACTACTACTACTACTACTACTACTACTACTACTACTACTACTACTACTACTACTACTACTACTACTACTACTACTACTACTACTACTACTACTACTACTACTACTACTACTACTACTACTACTACTACTACTACTACTACTACTACTACTACTACTACTACTACTACTACTACTACTACTACTACTACTACTACTACTACTACTACTACTACTACTACTACTACTACTACTACTACTACTACTACTACTACTACTACTACTACTACTACTACTACTACTACTACTACTACTACTACTACTACTACTACTACTACTACTACTACTACTACTACTACTACTACTACTACTACTACTACTACTACTACTACTACTACTACTACTACTACTACTACTACTACTACTACTACTACTACTACTACTACTACTACTACTACTACTACTACTACTACTACTACTACTACTACTACTACTACTACTACTACTACTACTACTACTACTACTACTACTACTACTACTACTACTACTACTACTACTACTACTACTACTACTACTACTACTACTACTACTACTACTACTACTACTACTACTACTACTACTACTACTACTACTACTACTACTACTACTACTACTACTACTACTACTACTACTACTACTACTACTACTACTACTACTACTACTACTACTACTACTACTACTACTACTACTACTACTACTACTACTACTACTACTACTACTACTACTACTACTACTACTACTACTACTACTACTACTACTACTACTACTACTACTACTACTACTACTACTACTACTACTACTACTACTACTACTACTACTACTACTACTACTACTACTACTACTACTACTACTACTACTACTACTACTACTACTACTACTACTACTACTACTACTACTACTACTACTACTACTACTACTACTACTACTACTACTACTACTACTACTACTACTACTACTACTACTACTACTACTACTACTACTACTACTACTACTACTACTACTACTACTACTACTACTACTACTACTACTACTACTACTACTACTACTACTACTACTACTACTACTACTACTACTACTACTACTACTACTACTACTACTACTACTACTACTACTACTACTACTACTACTACTACTACTACTACTACTACTACTACTACTACTACTACTACTACTACTACTACTACTACTACTACTACTACTACTACTACTACTACTACTACTACTACTACTACTACTACTACTACTACTACTACTACTACTACTACTACTACTACTACTACTACTACTACTACTACTACTACTA